>VDFB02260445.1:145711-162676 GCA_007258455.2 Sequoia sempervirens
TAGCACCATGTGGTATGTCATCAATATCATCCACATCATCCATAGTGGCTCTAGCAAAATCCTGAATGGTTGAATCCAAGTCAGTAGACTCGGGTGCTACATCCCAAAGCTTCGTTGGCCCCTGCTTGTATTGAGGATCCTTATGTGACAAAAGACGCAAATTGGAATGAATATACACCAAGTCTTTAGCTCTTTTTGCAGCCAACCATTTACACTTCACTGAGTGCATAAACAAGTATGTACTCTAATTCTATTCAATGGCAGAAGAGCTTGCAACCTAGAGAGAAAACCAACAAAATAAAAAATAAAAAATGCAAGATAAATTCAAGAATGTTAAGTGTTAAATTCTACAATACAAGTGGCAAAAAGAAAAAACTTACTTGTGAGAGGATCTTGATGGCAAGAGGTTGGAGGTACATATAATCTTGACCATGGAGGTATCACCATGTAATAGCATCCATTTTGTATTGGTCTCTAACAACAGAAGGGGTGTGATTTTTTCCTGAGATAAGCAATCCAAATTCTCTCATAACACTTGTGTACACTTTTGGATCACTGAAGATTCTACTAAATTCCCTCTTATACCCATTAGCAACTTCAAAATCTCTAAATGGTGGTATTCTCCCTAGGATAGAAAGTACTTCAGTGGTATAGTACCTCGGAGATAGGGCATATGCAAGGAGGTGCAATGGATTTGTCATCTTGTTCCAACAATGAAGAACAATTGCTTCCACCCTTTTGTAAAAGGTGTCTTTAGGATCATTCTCTCTCTCTCTTTTGTATTTCTATTTTTTATTTTCTCCAACATTATGTCCATGCTATCATAGACATCCCCCAAGCATGGTCCATCTGTATCAGCAAACCGAAGCATAGACATGATAGGTTTGGTGAACTCTAATACATAATTCAGATGATCCCACCAATCGTCATGCAAGATCAATGCCTTGACCTTTTGGGCCCTCTCTGAATTTGATTGCTTCTATATACCCCATTGGTTGCTAATAACCATTTGACTCAATGCCTCTTTCACCTTAACAAGTTGTCTCAGAACAATTGTGTGAGATGCAAACCGAGTCTGAGCAACCTAAGAACATCTTAATAGTAAGTTAATAACACATTTAAAATATGTAAATAATGCAAAAAAATATTTTATTCAATTATGTAAAACATGACAAATGAAACTAAATAAATTAAATTTACCTTCAACAATTCCAATCTTGGAAAAGTTCTAAAAATTGCTTGTGACATATGGTGGTTTGTCACAAACATCTAGATCTCCTCGGCCTCCTGGTATATTTCTTTCACCCACTCTATTTGGTTTCCAATTGCTTGCATCACCAAATTGAGGGAGTGTACGATGCACGGTGTTCAAAAGATGTGCTCATATCTAGCCTCTACCAAAGCACCTACAGCCCTGCAAACCTTTGCATTGTTTGTAATTACTTGGACAACATTTTCACTATGCACAATCTCTATGGAGTCAATGAGAATCTTGGAAATTAACTCTGCATCTTTCACTTCTCCTTCACAGTCAACCACCCTAAAAATAATTTCCCCCTTGGGGGATACTGCAATAACATTGATCAATGGACATTTTTTGCAATTTTTCCATCCATCGAAAACAATAGATACACATGTTTCAACCCAAGAATCTCTAATTGGTTTTAGTTGGGCCTCTATAGATTTCTTCTCTTTTTGCAATAAGGTGGTACACACCTTTTCATACCCAAGACTTGTGAAACTAGGAGGTGCACTATTTATTGTTGACACCATGTCCCACCAATATGGTGATCTCACCAGGTTGACTGGAAGACCATTGGCATAGAGGCAACGTGCACTTTTTTCTTCAGCAATATCTCTTGCCTCCATTTTAAATGCCTTCTCTAATGGACCTCTCTTGCGGGTGGTGATTTGTGGTTCTTCATCTTCTTCTTCCATAGAGGGTATAGACAAGAAGGGATGTCTAGAGGGCCTAACTCTCTGAGTGGGTAATGTTGTTTTTTTCTTTCTAGAACTATAACCACTTTGTTTTCCTCTTGCAACCAATTTGTTAGCATCTTCTTGTTCTTTTATAAATGTTGCTATTTGTACAACAGATAACCCCTTCTTATTTGGGCCCTCACACATATTAATCCCTTTACCACCAAGGCTCATAAAATGAAGTTTCACTCGGTAATAGGAGCTATTATATTGTGCATCATTGCAAAAATTACACTTCCAAACAAATCCCCCACCTCCATGAATTTGTGAAATTCTTGTGGTATGTCTCCATAAAGGAGATCCTTTATCAATTTGGATTTTTTGACTTCCCTCCCCACCCACTGAACTTTGACTAATGGTCATTGTTGCAATCTATAAAAAAAATAAAAAAATAAAAACATACTTGAAAAAATTCTTCACAAACTTGAAAAAAATCATCAAAAAACTAAAGAATAGGGTTTAAATGCATACCTTAAACACTTAAATATCCTTTGTAGAATCTATTTGGAACTCCACAATCGATCTCGTTCGAATGAAATCACCTCCCTTCAAAATGCCAAGATGGGGAGAAAATATGGTGAGAGAAAAATGAGAGGATAAAATGAAATGTTTTAGTGTTGAATGGCCTCATATGGGGTCGTTTTAGGATTAGAAGAGAAAATAATAATTAAAAATATATATTTTTCAAAACTTTGGGCCCACTTTTTAAGTGTTGGGCCGTGGGTTCTCCAAGGTATGCCTGGGTACATGGGTGGTACTCCTAGATCTACAAACCATATGCCTAGGTTTACGCTGGGTGCACATAGCGTGCACGCCCAACACTGTGGGTTCACCCAGATGCACTCTTGCGCGCACTCGAGCGAACCCAGAATGTTGGGTGCGCACCCAGCACATACCCATAGGTGAACCCGTACCAAGTGGTCGCGCCCACAAAAGGATATGAAAATCTCAGTAAAACCTTTCCTGGGAATTGGACATTTCAATAGGTGACTAATATCTCTCTATGGATGTTCATTTACTTGTCAAACCAGGGGACGTATACTTTAAATGGCGTAGCACAATATATGCACTAAGAATTGGTTTTGGTCAAAACTTAGCAGAAATAAATAGTTGGAAGGAATTCTATCTACACTACAGGAAGGTAATGAAAAGTTCTTTAACTCAACTATGATTTGATTAAAACAAAAATCATAATAGCTACGACTGAAACACAAACTATGAACTGGCCTTACGCTGCAGGAATAGGCACAGGGATGGATTCCTTATGCAGGAGCAATACAAGACTGAGTTTGTATGAAAACTTCAAAGATGAAAGCTAACTGAAGATCAACAGAAAAGAACAACTAACTAACTAGCTACAGATACTTACTAAGTGGGCCCCCTTAGCAAGCATCTACTGATTATGCAGGTGCTGAACTCAGAACTTCATCAAACTTTATTCATGAAAATAGAATGGTATACATTGCTTTATTGATATAAACTAACAACAAACTCTATCTCTTGTCAAACAGATTCTACTTTTCATTATCATACTGACTCTTACATGATATCTGCTATCTTTCTATCACTATGCTTCTATCTTACTCTAACTATCATCTCTCCTCTCTCACTCGTGCAGGAGGAGTACTTTATTTAAAATCAGGAGAGCAACTAACTAACTAACCCTATCCAAGAAAGACGTGGAAGTAAAGTGTATCCTAGAATCAAGGAACAAACTTCATAAATGAATTTATGCATTCATCTCGATTCGGAGAGAATCTAGCGCTCCACTCTTTCCAGATTGACTGTCATTAAAAATATTTCCCAACGGTTTCGGTCAAAGAGTCTTCGCCGGAGCTTCCTCAAAGTCGTGTAGGAAATGGTCTTTACTGCAAGGCCGAGATCGGCTACGCTTGACTCGATCATTCTTCAAAAACCTATGAAATAAAAGGTAACAAATGCGAAAGAAAAGGTGTATGGCACATACACAATATCTGTTCATTAATCACACATTTAAATCTATTTCATCATTCAAAAACTGTATTCGATATACCAATCATTTAGGGAGTCAACGGGGTAATAAATGTAGTCAAGTCAACACAATAAGCTGCAGGAATATGCAAATGTTTTGCTACAGGATATCCCCATAAAAGGTTTCAAAAGAGTTTTAAACAACCACAAATAACAAAAGTAAAGGCATTAAAAGTTCATCATAATATCCAAACTATCAGCATATTTTGGGCTCATCACTGCCCCCTACTTAGCCTAATGCTGGTCCTCCAGCATTAACTTTCCTGGTGGTTTTTTTGAAGTCAGTGGTTGTTGCATGACTCTGAAATGGAGTTCCAAACCTATAATAAAATCCTCTGAAAGCTTGGTACCTTTCGTACCTACGGTCTTCTAAATCATCATTAAGATTAGTAGCCTAATAAGGATAAAGGGGCCACATTAGCATAGGAGGTCTGAATGTCAATGGCAACCACAGTTCAAATCTCTTTTGAAGTCCCAACTGTATATATCTGCTTGATTGTTTAAGAGCTACTGTGAAATTTAGGGGACTGTGAGGTTCGGATCTTCTTAGTCCAACAGTTAATCTTTCCGACCTTTTCTCACTTCTGGTGTATGCCAGTCTCCAAAATGAATATGATTGTTCCTGAAATTCATCATATACATGTTTCCTAATATCAAATATCTTCTCTTTAGCTGGAATATTATTAATGCCATATGTCAGAGAAAACTAGTCTTTCAACATTGCATGGGGGTTTGAACTTTGAGATCATAATGGAACAGGCTCATTTCTCTTAGCTTCCTCATATATTTCCCATTGCATGCCATAATTCGCTTCATTTGTTGCCCATGACATAAATGATCTCAAATGGATATCACCAATATACAGAAGAGGGTTCCATTATGTTTTAGATGGAATTAAGAAGCCATGTAAATAAAATTCACACAGAGAATTTCTTAACCAATTAGGGGCTGCTTGGTATGCCTCATAAAATTCGTTAGCAGTGTGAAGTATAGGATCTTGATTTCTAGAAATTCTCATTAATTGGAACCATAAGAACTGTTCCTTAAGGCATAGAGCATAAACTCCTGGTGGTGGTCTGCATTCCATAATCTGACCAATTACTTTTAACATTGCATCCATTTTTTCTTTCAACTGAACAATTTCCTGCTTTTGACTTTCAATTTCCTTTTTCAGTTTTTTCCTTTCTACCTCCCATAGACTTTGTTGCATGTCAGTCTGGGCTATGTGCCGGAAAGTCAGGGTTTGCAATGTAACTGTTTCCCAGTTAGCTTTGACATATTCTAGAAACTCAATCAAAAACATCTTCTTATAAACAACAATGGCTTTACAAGTTGCAGGGTGAAATGTAGCTTCACTAGGCACATTCAATTGTTCAGTCAATTCCTGCTCTTGCTGCAAGATGAATTCTTGTTGCTGCAGTGGAGAAGACTGTGCTTCCTCCAAAAACTACATAGCAGCGGTAGCCAAGTCATCAAGATTTGGTAACCCTTGCTCATTATGCTCCATTTCCTTTGTCTCAACTTGTTCCTCTTCAAGAATGAATGAACTCTGTGCAACATTTTCGGACACATTATGAGAAACATCAAATTCAGACCCTATAGATCCTTCTGAAATTATAATAACCTCTGGTTGAGGTGAAGCAGGGGAGGTCTTATATTGTTTCCTTGTGGAAACTCTTCTTAGCACTGGTGCGGCTGCAGGAGATGTTCTGGTAGCCTTCCTTTTTCTGGTCTGCTTAGAGGGCTCTGCCCTACCAGAGGATGATGGTGAATTGGAGTTAGCGACAGGTGTTGCTCTAGGAGAGACAGCTGGAGGGGAAGGTGCTATAGGAGAAGAGCATTTCCTTTTCCGAGAATGAGGGTCAGACTTTGGGGTTTGTTCTACCCCAGACGACTCACCTGCCTTTGTTTTTCCCTTCTCTCTTCTAGTGGTAGACCTAGTTTGTACCCGAGCAGAGGATTCCGATGGGGGAGTTGCAGGACCAGGTGCTACAGGAGTAGATGACCCTTGCCCTATTCTACTGTAGATGCAATTTCTTTCTTCTTTTTTTGAGGTCGTGGGGTAAGTACCCTAGGGGGTTATGGAATTTGCAAGCTCTTTTGGGCAACGAATTGTTGCCAGGAAAGAGGTGAGACATCTCTCAAAGAGCATTCAATCAGTAATTTGATAAGGCCATGGTGAGCAACAAAATTATTTTTCCCTTGTTGGGTTCCGTGGGCACTTTGTTCTAGAAATTTTAACAGGAAATTCAGAACATTTACAACTAGCCCATGCCTCATATGACTTAATAATTTGAAATGATACGAATGCAGGTAAGAGAAACGGCCTTTGTAGGTTAAATACCTGATTATGTAAGTGGTGTATTCTGAATAAGGAGGAGGCAACAATACCCGCTTGCATCCCTATTTGGAGACTTCCAAAGGTCCATCAGTGGGCATTGAAAACTCAGCCCTTGCAGCGGCAGCATCTGAAGAAAAATTTTCTCCAACGGCTAGAAACCCAGTTACTTCAGCAATTCTGTCTTCAGTTGCAACAACCGTTAGACCCCATACAATGGCTTCCCCTTCAGAAAGGGTTCTCAAGAATTCTCTAGTAGCCTCCTCATCAAAAGCATTTAAGCTCAAGAAATAGTTTAACCATCCACAGATGTTGAATGCGTGCACTGTTTGAGGATTTTGCAATAATAATTCATGAGCTACAGGCTCATGTCGCACCAGTTGACCACCCATGTTCATAGTTTTCCCCTAGCTGAACTCAATTCGTTGCTGAAAATTCAAATTCTCTGTTTCCCTTTCTGCTCTGATTTTTCTTCTATCGTGCCGTCACATTTCTTTCTTTTCCAAAAATGAACTTTTTGAACAAGCAGTTTTAATCGTAATTTACAAGAAAAACATGCAATAAAAAAGGACATGCGATCATATTTGGAAAGTACCAAAAAAATAATAAAGAAAGGTTATTTGCGCAGTTATGGCAACGGCAAAAAGACAAGTTTTAAAAGGTGGATTACCCCGCCCCCTACTTAGAGTATGACATGTGTCCTCACATGTACTAAAGAATAAGAAAAGATTGGGTAATAATGACTGGTACTATCATAGCAGTAAATGAATATAATAAAATAAATCAAATATGTGATAACAAAAGATATGGCGTACCTTTGATATTTGCATGTACGTGTGAAGAAAGATGACGACATCTGCATGAGTTGACAGTTGGGAATGATATCTTAATTAAGGGTGATGCGGATGGATGAAGTGGATGGGTGACGTGGGCGGACGAGATGAATGGATGGAATGGATGGATGGGATGGATGGATGGAAGATAAAGAAGTGAGATGGGGCGATAAATGAGAATAGAGAAAAAGGGGTTTCCTTTTACAAAGAATTACGGTGAAGCTGCAGAAGAAAGGCTAAAACCTTCGGCTACAGGAAGAGTAGTGGGAGGAACCTGAACAAACTGCTGCATGAATTCTTCTTTTGAAACTGGTTTATGGTACAACTGGAGTCGATGGCCATTAACTAACAATTTGAAACGGACTAGATCAATTGTCACCAGCTGTACAGCTTCGTTGTCAAACACATTCTCAACTTCATAGGGGCCAAGCCAGCATGTTGTTAGCTTACCTTGGTTCTCTTGATATCTGGAATCATATAACAAAGCCCAATCACCATCAAAAAATTTCCTGGTTTTGATGTGTTGATCGTGCCATTTCTTCCTTTGCTGTTGGATTGCTTCTGTATGCTGCAAGGCTACTTTTCTCATTTTGTCCAAAGCATTTAACTATAGGAGACGGTCCTTCTGTGTTGCAGATATTTCCATATTGAGTTCAAGAGTTGTCCTCAAAGTTTTGTGCTCAAATTCTATGGGCAACATGGTTGTTTTCCCATAAAGTAGCTCAAAAGGTGTAAATTCAGTTGTTGTCTTCCATGTAGTTATGTAGGCCCAAACTGCTTTAGGAAGTCGATTGCTCCATTCTTTTCTATGGAGCTGCACTGTCTTTGTTAGGATCGACTCAATTTCCCTATTTGTTACCTCCGCCTGACCATTGGCTTGAGGGTGATAGGGGTTGGACTTCCTATGTTTGATCTTATAGTCATTCATTAGTGCAATGATCAGATTCGATGTGAATTGAGCTCCCTGATTAGTTACAAGCTCTCTGAGAACTCCAAATCTAGTGAAAATTTGTTCATACAGAAATTCAGCAACCTTGTTATGTCGAGCATGAGTCATAGCTTTTACCTCAACCCACTTTGTTATGTAGTCCGTGCAAACTAGAATGTATGACTTGCTATTTGATGGTGGATCAATTGGTCCCACAAAATCTATTCCACATTTATCAAAAGGGGTGACTATTACCTATGGATATAGTGGCATTTCATCTGACTTGGTTGGTCTTCCCATACGTTGGCATCTGTCACATTTCCTTGTATAGGCCACAGCATCTTTGTGTAATGTTGGCTAGTAGTACCCTGTTGTAAGAATCTTCATTGATGTTCTTTTTGCTGCAAAATGTCCCCCACATGGTTCATCATGGCAAGCATGCAAGATATCATAAGTCTCATCTTCTCTTACACATCTTCGCATCACTTGATCAGGTCTAGTATAAAACAGACAATTTGCAATCCATGAAAAGTTGAAACTTTTCTCTATTAACAATTTCTTTTCTTTTGGAGAAAAGTGGGCTGGTATTCTACTTGCTGCTAGATAATTGGCAATGTCTGCATACCATGGTGTATGTGCAGTAATAGAAAATAAGTGTTCATCTACGAACCTATCATCAATGACCTCATGTTCATCAGGTGCAACTGATTGAAGTCTTGATAAAAAGTCAGCTACAACATTAGCTTTTCCTGGTTTGTCAATTATTGTAATGTCAAATTCTTGTAACAACAGGGGCCATCTTGCTAATCTACCAGAAATGGCAGGTTTGTTCATCAGATACTTGATTGCTGCATGGTCAGTATGGACGAATATCTAATAACTTATGACAATGCCTAAATTTATTCAAAGCATACACTACTGCGAGCAATTTATTTTCTATAACAGTAAAATTGAGCTCAAGACCTTGAAGGTTCTTGCTGATAAAGTAGATAGCAAGCTCAATTGAATTTTCTTTTTGACTTAAAACTGCTCCTATACCAAAATCGAGGCATCAGACATGTATGTGAAAAGGAAAATTCCATTTTGGACCTTGAAGAACAGGGGCTTGAGTAATCAAGTCTTTTAGTTGCAGGAAAGATTTTTCACAAGCCTCTGTCCACTCAAATTGGAGAATCCTTAGTTAACAAGGCATAAAGTGGGTGCAATTTTTGAAATCTTTTATAAACCTTCCATAATACCCTGCATGGCCAAGGAAACTTCTAACATCTTTTTGTTTTGCGGAGTTTGTAAATTTAGAATAACTTCAATTTTAGCAGGGTCGACCTGAATTCCATTCTTTGAAATATGATGACCTAGAACAATACCTTCTTCCATCATTAGAAAACACTTTTCACTATTTAGAGACAAATTTTGCTATCTGCACCTTTTCAATACCTTTTCTAAATTCACCAGTGCTTCTTCAAATGTGACTCCATAGGTAGTGAAATCATCCATATAAATCTCCATACAGTCATGAGATATATTAGCAAAGATACTAATTACTGCTCTCTGAAATGTTGCTGGCGCATTGCATAGACCAAAATGCAAGACTGAATAAGAAAATGTTCCCCATGGACAGGTAAAAGTGGTCTTATCTTGATCTTCAGGGGCAATTTTTATCTGATTGTATCCACTGTAACCATCCAAAAAGGAAAAATATCTTTTTCCAGACAGTGAGTCCAATACTTGGTCTACAAATGGTAATGGAAAGTGATCTTTTTTAGTGGTAGTGTTCAACTCTCTGTAATCTACACACACTCTCCATTTTCCACCTTTCTTGGGAACAATAACTAATGGAGAAACCCATTGACTGTCAGAGATTGGATAAATAAAACCAACATCAAGCAATTTTTGAAGCTCACTTTTAACTATTTCTCTAAGTGCTAGATTTACTCTTCTTTGAGGTTGTCTAACTGGTAAACAATCTTCTTTGATATATATCCTATGAGTACAAACTCGAGGATCTATTCCTTGCATGTCCCCATATTCCCATGCAAAAGCTTTATGCTAATCTTGTAGCATTTTTAATAAGATAGCCTATTGAGATTCTGACAGCTTGCTATTGATATTCAAACAGTGACCTGGAGACAATTCTATCTACTTAGTAAGATTACTCATAGAATCTACAGGTGATGTTTGTACCTCTTGTAGAAGCAAGTTATTGAAAATTGTTGGAAGTTTAGGCAGTGAACTCTCAGAATTTAGTTGCTGTAGGAAACATTGTAGATGGCTGCCACTTGGATCAGATGAACTACCCATATCAGAGTTGTACTGTAGAATTTGAAAAAGAAAAGCATCCTCACTCTGAAGTTGTGAGAATGGATCATTTTGAATCATCATTAATTGAGTCAAAAAATTGGCGTCTTCAGTTTCTTCCCCCTCATCTGGCCAAACAGGTTGGGACAAATATGGTTGAGGTCTAGCAGGCGGATACAGAGCCAATTTTTTTGTGGACTGTCCATCAGAAATGGTCATATCTCCAGAACGACATCCTATAAAAGCATTAGCAGTTGCTAACCATGGTCTACCAAGGATAACTGGATACCCTCCTAAAGTTTTCTTAACTGATAATATTGTGAAATCAGCTGGATACTCCCAAGATTCAAGAGTGACAATTACATCTTCCACCATCCCATCAGGTTTAACTGTGGAGCTATCTACAAGCTACAAAACTGTGGGTGTAGACCTAATGTTTGAAATATTCAAGGAGTCCATAGTATGCTTTGTCATGACATTAATGGTAGCACCTAAGTCAATCAAAACATTTTTTACAATTTGGCCATTTATATGTATTTGCACTACAGGACTTTCAGGGTCAATATACTTTGGGATGACTACATTTCCCAACATTATATCAGCCAATTTCCCTAAAACATGAATTGTTTGGGGATCCTTTTTCTTTCATCCAGGCTTCTTTAAATAGGCCTCTTTAATAGCCTGAAATAAGGGGATTTGAATTTGTACATTTTTTAGCTGATCTAGAATGTCAAAAGTGGGTTCTTTCATAGATTTAAATGCAGTACTTTGCAACCTCTAAGGAAAAGGCGGTTTGTCATGACTTTGCAAAACAGGCTCCTTAGAAACCGTATCAGGTATAGGCATATGTTCAGTAGGATCAATAGGTGCAATAGATTCTTTAAGGGGAGAATCTGGTATTTAAGTAATTAGAGGCAGTTTTGGAGCAGGTAAAGTGGTTCCAGACCTCAAATGGATGTCATTAACATTTAAGGCATAAGCTTGATATTGGTTGGCTTCAGCAAGATACGTAGGCTGTTGTGGCTGCCATTGTTGCTTATTATTGGGATTTGGCAACGGCTGGGCAGGCATAGGCATTTGTTTTGGAGGTCCAGTATTTGTGGCAGTTGTTGCAGGAGGTGGCATAAGGGCCTGTGGTTGCGTCTGTGGAAGCTGCAGGAATCCAAAGGACTGGTTTTGCCTTTGCTGAGGACCTCTCCATTGAGGATTTTGATGCCAATTACCTGAAGGTGGGGTCCATTGGCCTTGTGGCTACTGCCAACCTCCTTGAGAAGATTGCCATTGCAGGGTTTGATAATTAGGCCAACTTGGTTGAGGTAGATTCCAGGGTGGTGGTGGTCCATATGCATGTTTTCATTGGTTATTATAGCCAGAATAAGGATTACCAAAAGTTAAAGGATCTTGAGGCATACCTTATCTTTGGGCCCATAGTCTCCTTTGTGCAACAAATAACACTTGATCATCATCACCTTCTACTGGCTTGAAGTCAGTAGGTAGTTGTTTAGCTTCCAAACTAGCCACCATCTTGCATCTGCAGTCATGCTTCTTCTCTCTACAATATGGACAGAACTCGGCCAAAACTGCCTCAACTTCCTCATGTTTCTTCTGAGCTTGCATAGTGTCTAGTTGTGTAGCCATATTATTAATGATGTCCTGCTTGAAGTCAGACAGTAAATTTGTTATCTCCATCTGAGAAACTCCACCAGAAGAAGACTTCCCCACTGTAGCATGATGACCTCGACCTTTCTTAACTATTGCTCGGGAGTAGTTAAGACATATTTTTTTTATATCATCCCAAGGCAGTTGGGTTATATCACCTCCTCCCATCAGGTCCAGGGCATCTATGCAGGCATCACTGATTCCCCTTAGAAAGAGTAGTTTCTGAGAGTCCTCGTTGAGAGTATGGTTTGAGTTCCTCTTTAGTGAAAACAAAAACCTGAAAATATAATCTTCCAGACTTTCATTCTCTTTCTGCTGAATTCAGAATATGTCATCACCTTTGCTGGCACTCTTACAATATTCCTTATAATTCTCAAGGAATTTCGTCTGCATGGCTACCCAACTATCAACAATGCCTCTTCTTAGACTCATGAACCATCTGAGAGCTCCCTCCTTCAAGGTGGAAGGAAATAACTTCAGTTTATGAGTGTCTGAGTTGTAGTCATAACTACGACAGAGGACATCAAACTCAAATAGAAAGGTTTTAGGGTCCTCTATGACTAGGCCATAGAATTTTGGAAGTAGTGAAGAAGGTATATTCTTAAGATTGTCAGTATCTCATTGGGGAACAATGGGAAACTCAAAAGCAGGAGGTGGATTATTAGGTGGATTATTTGCCATGTTTGCTTGCTGGAATAATAGAGCGAATGGATTTTCCTCAGGTTCGTTGTCAGCTGGGTCAAATGGTAGTTCAACAAACAGGTTTTCAGGGAGGAACCTTCCCAGTGCGTCTCTTCTTCTTCTATGCATGCAATACGATGAATGGTGGTTTGAAAGATTTTGAAAATTTTTTACTAACAAACTAAACTAATACTAAAAATGACTTCTGACAAATCCTTAGCTTAATGCCATCCCCGGCAACGGCGACAAAAATGGTCACGCCCACAAAAGGATATGAAAATCATAGTAAAACCTTTCCTGGGAATTGGACATTCCAATAGCTGACTAATATCTCTCTATGGACATTCATTTACTTGTCAAACTAGGGGACATATACTTTAAATGGCGCAGCATAATATATGCACTAAGAACTGGTTTCGGTCAAAACTTAGCAGAAATAAATACTTGGAAGGAATTCTATCTACACTACAGGAAGGTAATGCAAAGTTCTTTAACTCAACTATGATTTGATTAAAACAGAAACCATAACAGCTATGACTAAAACACAAACTATGAACTGCCTTTATGCTGCAGAAGCAATACAAGACTGAGTTTGTATGAAAACTTCAAAGATGAAAGCTAACTGAAGATCAATAGAAAAGAACAGCTAACGAACTAGCTACAGATACTTACTAAGTGAGCCCCCTTAGCAAGCATCTACTGATTACGCAAGTGCTAAACTCAAAACTTCATCAAACTTTATTCATGAAAACATAATGTAGTATACATCGCTTTGTTGATAAATTAACAACAAACTCTATCTCTTGTCAAACAAATTTTGCTTTTCATTATCATACTGACTCTTACATGATATCTGCTATCTTTCTATCACTATGCTTCTATCTTACTCTAACTATCATCTCCTTTCTCACTCACGCAGGAGGAGTATTTTATTTAAAATCAGGAGAACTAACTAACTAACCCTATCCAAGAAAGACACAAAGTAAAGTGTGTATCCCATATCAAGGAACAAATCATAATGAATTATAAGGTTCAACTCCCATTAAGAGAGAATTCCAGCTACTCCACTCTTTCCAGATTGACTGTCATGAAAAATCTTTCCCAATGGTTTCGGTCAAAGAGTCTTCGCCAGAGCTTCCTCGAAGTTGCGCAGGAAATGGACTTTACTGCAAGGCTGAGATCGGCTACGCTTGACTCGATCATTCTTCAACAACCTTCAAAACAAAAGGTAACAAATGAAGAAAAGGTGTATGGCACATACACAATATCCATTCATTAATCACACATTTAAATCTATTTCATCATTATAAAATTGTATGCGATATACCAATCATTTAGGGAGTCAATTGGGTAATAAATGTAGTCAAGTCAACACAATAAGCTGCAAGAATATGCAAATGTTTTGCTACAGGATATCCCCTTAAAATGTTTCAAAAGAGTTTTAAACAACCACAAATAAGAAAAGTAAAGGCATTAAAAGTTCATCATAATATCCAAACTATGAGCATATTTTGGGCTCATCGCCAAGTTTGAGGCCTATGGGTACAAACCCTGCAATGTAGGTTTTATATAATTGAGGAACCTAGGACAATGCGTTAAGAAACACATGTAGGGAAAAAAACTCTAGCAATCCAAATGCCTCTATTATTTCCCACATATTAAAAGTTGGTGAGACCTACAATCCACCCTACCACTATAGAAAACAACCTTTGAGACACTCATGTGAAAAAAAAAGTTAAAGCGACAATGTTTTGTACAGTTATGGAGGTGATTTACTGAGTTCTAATGAGCAAAACCAATCATGACAACCACAAATAGAGTTTTGTAAAAGTAAGGAATTGAAGTATTCATGTACGTCAAAGCATACAAGACAACCACATCTGTATTATTATCTTTATATGCCTATGTCATGGAAAACACCAATGAGTACACCCAGCTAAGAAAAGTAAGCTAAAGAAAAAAGTCCAAAAGGAAACACATATCCCCAAATGAAAATGGTAAGGGAATTGCACCATGCAAGGTTTAATAATGATGAGGAATCCACAATGATAACTACGTAACCATTTAGATCAAATTTTAGGTTAGCCAAACCTGTATAAATATGCACATGCCACCTAGCTATTTCAAGAAATTTCTATGTACATTAAATTCACCAAGTCACTTAGACTATGATGCATGAGCATCTTTGACGACAGTGACCAAGCTCATCACTACAAACAAAACAAAAAAGGTGGAAACATAAATAAATAAATGAATTACTGCTTTGATTTTGTCTTTTGACATTTCTCATATGGTTATTCTGACCCATGATTCCAGGAGCATCATTCAGTTTCTCCATCTCTTCATTCTAGGAGCATCATTCTGTTTCTCCATCCCTTCATTCCAGGAGCACCATTCAGTTTTATTTTTCCATGATTCCAAGAGTACCATTCAGTGTACACATTAGTTGGTGTCCATAATGGGGAATGGACATACAAAGGCCAAGTCTTGGAGAGAAAGAAGAGGACAACCTTCAAGTGTAACCCAGTTTCTTGTGCATTTTGGCGGGGGACAACATCAACAATTAATGATAAGAGTATCTGCAGGGTGGGAGAAATGTAGAAAATGTTTTTTCTTTTGTCTGGATGTGCAAAGCAACCAAGCAGTATGCTGGAATAAGCAACCAAAGAGTTCATGCAGAGAAAAATATAGGACCTTTAAAGGAAAAGATACTGCTTGCAAGCCTGCATGTGCATTAGTTCTTGTATGAGATAAGTATTACTTGGAAGACATCCATATTAAAGGGAAAGCAAAGGAATCAATGGCTGAAACAAGGAAGGGGTTTCATCTCTTACTTGTATAGTTTTGACATAAGCAAAAGCCTGAAATACAATTGTTTTTAATTCTTGCACAAGCTTCCATGTTTAAGTTTCTATGTGTGAATGGAATTGGAGTTCCGATGTGCTATTTCAACTCTCCGTAATTAAAATTTGACTATTCTTGAATTGAAAAGGAGTATGTGTGATTTGTTGTAAGTGAACAACATTATGATTGTTGGTTGTTGGGAGTGACTGCATTATTGTCAGGTCACATTTGCCTTGTTGTGTCCTTAAAGTAGGGTTGTCAATGTTTTTCCCAAGGCTGCCTAGATGGGATACCTATTCACTTGATCCTCCACACAAAACTGCATCAAACTCAATACAAAAGACACCATTGGGTACAAACCAACTAAAAATACAAGCAAAATAAACAAGAAAGTGCAGGGTTTGATACCACTAAGAAATTCACAATGATATCAATGAATCCATTAAGTAAAAAATAATCCAGAACAATGATTCAATTATTATTCCAGTATGCATTTGCTACCAAGGAATTTGGAGTAATCAGTAAATCTTTTAAAATTCCAATCATTACAGAAATCACTGTTTGGTGTACCAAAGCAAAAAACGTGAGAAAGAAAAGACATGCATGCAAAGCTTGAAACAACCAATGAAGCACAAAACACAATCAAGAACTATGATGAAATTCTCACATATTACAATCTATCATATCAGTCACTCATAAATCTTAATAATATTCAAAAGCAATTCGTTGAGTTTTTAGCTCAAATAGGAACTTCCACACAGGTTTAGTGTGAATGTGTTGGAAGTGGCTCAAGTAGTTGGAGTTATTCTATTTTGTATTTCACTTTTAGTAAAAAGTGAAAACCATTTATTTACTTTCCAGAGACAAGGAGATTTTAAAAGACTAGATTATCAGCTAAATAGTATAAAGGTAAGCGAAAGGTAAAAGAAATATATAATTATATATAGTGATATACAGTGATAAATTCCATGCAACTATGGTGAACAGTTCGAAGAGGCTTCCTTGAAATTTTTTCAAAGGAAAGAAAGATTGATTTGAAGGTGTAATTTTCTATGTATTTTTTTTACGCTTTTGTAATTTGATGTTTCAACTATTTTGTGATTGGTGCAAGGTTCAAAAATTTAATTTTTTGTTGTCAAATCATTTCTATTTTGAGTTATTTGATGAAAGAACATCAAGACATGGTCCCCTGGGGTTGAAAATCTTCACAGTCAATGTCTTGAAAACCTCCAATTTCACTCATTTCTCCATTTCATTACAAGATCAAAAATGTGGCTAGTCTTTTATTAAGTACTGGAGGTGTAAGTAGAGTGACAGAGTTGAATAGGGGAAAATTTTGAACAATATATAAGGTAGTTGTGAAGAAAATCCTTTTTCCAACTTCAAAAAGGGGGTCC
>VDFB02260446.1:0-36196 GCA_007258455.2 Sequoia sempervirens
AAAATGACCAATAGAAGAGAGCTGATCTCTCAATTCAGAAATCTTCATGAAGTAAGCGATGATAGATTCTCCTTCTGCCATCTTCACATGATGAAGTTGTTGCTTCAATGCAAGTGCACAGCTTGTGTTGTTGATCTCATACATCTCCTCCAAAGACTTAAACATCTCCCTTGCCGTCTTCATCTTAGAGATGATGGGAACAATATGATCCTTCACGGAATCAACTAACATCTTCTTTGCCTTAGTATCTTTCTTCTTCCATTGAATCTTCTCTTCCTCATCAGCAGGCTCGAAAATTTTGCTCTCCACGAACTCAGCCAATTCACTTTCTTCCAAGGTGAGCATAATTCTAAATCTCTAAGATGTGAAATTAGATGCTCCCTCAAGTCTATCCTCAAGCTTAAGGCTGATCACCATCTTGACGAAGAGATAGAAGTAAACAACGATGAGAAAGAGTGTAAAGAGTATCGCTGTAATAACAATCTGATCAAGATCTTCTTCAAACCCACTCTGATACCATGTTAGTTTTAAGATCAGATTTAATGCACAAAAATTAATTCAAAATCAGATACAATAATATAGCAGATACCCTGGGAAAACCCTCCACTTGAGGGAGAAAAACCCAGCAACAATATATCACTTATATATTGAAATGTCAACACAATTGTCTCCTTTACAAAGGCCAATATCAAGGCCAATAAAAGGCACCTCAAACTGATGCAAACACAGTAACACAATGATGTAATTCACTGATGATAAGACTTAGCCTTCTACAAAACCTCAATCTGCTCTTCTACAAAATTTGCACTATGTATGATGACTTATGATGTATATATGAATGAATGAATAAACAATGAAACACCAATGAATATATATACAAGATGGAGTGAGGGATGTGACCCTTCAAAAAGCAAGTCGGCCACAAGAGAGGAAAATGTCTCTTCTAAGAATCGCGCCCTTCTAGAAAATCACGTCCAAGGAGCATGAGGTCGGCCTCATTCAAAGTTACATTTCTTCATTAATTTGTGCCTCTTAATGACTAAATGTAGTTATCATAAATTGTGCCTTTTTCATCAAATCGGAATCTCTATAAATTAAATAGCCTAGGGCTATAATTTAATTTATCTCATGTAAAGGAGATTGCTGGAAGAATACTATTGATGCTGCTCAATAAACATGAACACCAAGAAGACAAGCAATAGCTACAACATAAGAATTTTTCATCAAAATTGACATGACTGCTCATAAACCAAGTTGGTGGCACCTTCAGTTAGGGTTCCTATGCCACCACAAACCAACTTCTGATCATATTTCCTTTCCAAAACATCAATTTATGATCAAAAGTAATGAACCCATGATAGAAAAAGAAGATAGCAACAATCATAGAACTAAAATTTAGACACTTATCTCTCCAACCAATCTTCTTTTTATGCATACCAATCTTCATATGAATATACTTGAAATCCCAAATACTAATTTTCAACTGGAGACATTTCCCAATGCAAGAGCAAATAATTACAACAACATTCTGAATATGATGCACTAGTTTATCCCCTTTAGAATTTTCAATATTACCTTCTTGCCAAATAATACCAGGATCCCAAATCAACAACAATGAAAAACCATTTCTCAGACAGAGAACTGCTCTCACCTGAATCCTCTAATTTGCTCGTTCCATTTGAATTGCTGCTTCTTGAAACTCCAAGAAGTTGTAATGTCCCCTTCTCAAGTGTGATGAATTTAGTTGACCGTTGGCCTATTTTGGAGACCCATAGGCTACTTAGAAGGTGAAATTAGGGTTTCCTGTTTTGGAGGTTGTTGTTGCTCGAAATTTGGTGATTGAATTGCGGATTCTTTCTGGGTTTTCAAAGAGCTTTGCAATGGTGTGACTTGCTTTGTGTTCTAAGCACCTTCAGGAATTTACTATTTTTAGTAAATTCTATTTCTGGTAGTGGTCCTGTTGTTTTCAGCACAGTTGGCTCTCATCTTCAGTCGGCTCAGTTGGTTTGTTCAATTTTGGCCTTGGGATGCATTTTGGAGAGATAAGTTCATTTTATTTAAATAATGTTATGTTTAATGTTATATTTTAATGTTAACCCCCGCCCCCCCCCTCCTCTCCCTTCCCCTCCCCGCTGACCTAGCTACATCACTTCAAGTTGTTCTTAAAAGGTGTCTTTCATGGGTGCCTATTGAGGGTGGTAATTTTATTATTATTGAGTTGTCTATTTTCAATGGCTTGTTTCACATGCCTGAAAGGACGCCATCTTTGAGGAGGGAATTAATTTAAAAATAAAGTCAAATATTGCTTGGAAAGTGGGATGCCACCTCTTGGAGCGAAAAAGGTTCATTTCAAATTTGAAGTTTGGGCGCCTCTTCTGGAAGCTTCTGGAGAGTCTTCTCAAAATTATAAAAAGAAGCCTTGGGTCTTCATTTCACATCTATTGTTTTTTGTAATGTTATGATACCGAAATGGTGTTGGACTGCTTCGAGGAATGAAGGCCTCCTAGCTTGGCTCTACTTCTTGCTTGAGAGATAGCAATTAGTGGAGAGGATAGTTTGCTTGTGAGAGAATTTGTAGTGAGGTTTGCATTGTAGCTTGAGTTTTGCTTTTGTAGTTCAGTTTATTGCATTTCATATCCTTTTCTGGAGTTGCTGATATCAAGCTTGATCTGTAGTTTCATTCATATATTTAAAAATAAAAATATGCTGGTTTTGGGTATTGTCTCTTTGAGTTTCCTTGGAAAGGGTGCCCCTATTTGTTAAATTACAAATTTTTTAATGAAGAACTGAATTTTTATGTGAAGAAATCGCCCCTCACTAAGGGCCATACCATTTGGGTTTTATTGGAGTTTGTGCAAAAAATAAATATCAGCTTTTAGGGTCAGTTTTATGATGCATTCTTTGGTGCCTTCATCCTAGGAGCACTTTGCATTAGGTTTTATGCATTTTGGGTGAGAATTGGGGAACTAGTGAGCAGTTTAGTGGTTCCTTGTGTTGCTGATTAAGCCATTGAAGTGCAGGTCTGTCACAAATCAGAATATCGAGATTGATCCTTTGAGTGGAGTTATTGGTTTTAGCATTCTTGATAAGCAAGGGAAAGTCTTCTATATTGTTGCAACATTAATCAGTGCTAATCTTAATTGCTTGGAAGGCATTCTCTACTACATTGTAAGTTGTACAGTAGTACTGTTAGCATTCTCTCTTCTGCTCTTTACTTTATTGTATTTCCCACTGAATAAGTGGAAGAGGCTGGCTTGCCGCCTATTTACTTTTTGAATTACATTGTAGTTCTTAGTATCTCCGCCATATGGTAGCTCCACTCCCGCCTAGGGTTGGAAAGCACATGCTTGGCATCTAGTTTACTTTTAGCACTTGTAGTTGGTAGGGATCCTCTGACCACATGCTTGTCATCATCCAACGCATTCTTGGTTAGAGTTCTTTTTATTAGCATTGCATTGAGATCCTCTGACCATATGCTCACACCTTGCCCAACTCGGGATCTTGGTGTACATTCTTGGTTAGAGTTGAATTCCGCATCATTTGGTTTAAGTGCTAACCCTAATAGATGTGTGTTGCATTGCTCATTGTAATCAAAAAATTGGTTCAATATATTTTAGAAGTAATCAACCAACCTATGTTCGTTGAAGAAATTGAATCCAGAATCTTGTGTGATGATTTGTCGGAAAGATTCCATGAATTCTTCATTAAATACAATTCTGAAATCAATCACTCTAAGAGAAGATGAAGATGTACTAAAATCTGACAAGAACCTTATAAGCATCCTCATAAAAAATGAATAAAATCCTCATCAATACACCAATCAAATCCTTGTTGATGAACAATAAGAATGTCTTCATTTCTTTGTGATCCAAGAGTTACCATTTCTTGTTGAATGGTTGCACTAGGAGCAGCAGTAGATTCAGCTTCATGCAACTCACGTATCAATTCTCCCATGCTAGAAGACATACTGAAATTTCCTCCTTCAATAATTTCTGATGTAATTCCTTCATCATTTTCAAAAAGAGGATTTACATAAACCCTACTAGCACCCTCTTCATACAAGAGATTGTCAAAATCCTGAAAAACTTGTTGATGAGAATTTGAGTGCTTTGATCTCTTTAGACAGCATTCCAAATCATATGTTTCTTGTATGAGATCAAGCTCATCAAGAATTTCCTGAAGCTGCTCTACTTTTCTTTTGTTTTCTTGCTCCCATGAATATTGAACAACAAAAATCTGATTCTCTGCTTCAATTAGAGTCTTATGCACTTCTTGCATCTTTGCTTTGGTAAGCTCGTTCCACTCCAATGCCTTGTTAGCAATTTCAGCCACTTTGTCTTTGTCACAAAGGATGTGCAAAAGATTAGATTTAATTTTCTCCAAGGAAAACTTAATGGACCTCATATCATCAATTGAAGTGCAATATACAACTTCTCCCCTAGGCACATCATAAATCAATTGTTCTACATTCCTATGAATTCTATCAAGTTTTGACAAAATTTGAATTCCATTTTGAGCAATCTATGAACTTGAGTTGCATTCTTCATATGCTGGTTGAGATGAAGTAGTACAACTTTGATGGATAAAGATTTCAAAAATAGTTTGAGCTGTACTCCTCAACTTGTCTTGCATGTGATGAACACTCTTCATCATTCCATCCATAGTTCCTTCCAATTCCTTAGCCTTCTGTCTTAATTTGGCTTTAGGTGAAGAGAAATCTGCCTTATAACTACAAGATGCTTCACCTTCCATGTTGTCTTCTACACATGATTCAAGGAAATGGGTCGAATCAACTTTGAAGTGGGAAGAGACTTTAGCTTCCCCTTTCTCGTTATCCTCGTGCAACTCCATGTCAACTCTTGTTTCCAAAAGTTCTTCCTTTGAATCTTCAACTTGAGGATTCTTAACACAAGTCAACTCACTGTTCTCCTTTGTAGAAAACAAGAGTACCTCACTAGTCTTCAAAGCTTCCACTGTCACATTACATTCTTCTACAGAATGCTTGGATGAGTGCAAATCCGTAGATACCCCTTGAACTTTTCCTATGAATTCAAAGGGATTCCAACTTTCATCCTCCTCTTCAACTTCAAAAATCTCCTCTTTATTTTCAACAGTCTTCTTAAAAAATGGTTTCATCTTTTCTTCACATTGACTGCAAATTTCTTTGACTAACAAATCAACAGTGGGAGAAATCTGCTCTTCACGTTCATAGGCATTCTTGAGAAGGGATTGGACACTTTCGGGAAGAGAATCAACTTCTTTGATCATAGTACTTAGAACATTCATAACAGCTGCAAACACCCCTTCTTCTTGCTCACTCTACGTCGAGGTGAAAAGATAATTAAACAAGTGATAAATCTTATTTTTCAACCCCAATTCTATCAATAGGATACAAGCTCTAACTTCTGAAAATGCCTCTAAAACAACTCTTCATGAAAACAAACTACTACCCGTTTCATCCAAATGTTGAAAACTTTCCATTATCATATTTAATATGATCTTCATGGTTTCATTATCATAGGGCATCTTGGGAATTACAATTCTTATTATCTCCATGAAACAAAAAGAAATCAGCAGCTTGGTTTCTTCATCAAGATGCCTCAACCAATAGGGTTGATTCAAAAAATTCATTACAGGTGCTAATGCCAACTGCATTTTCTCTGAAGGTGATGGCTTCACTTGTCTCAAAGATTGTTCTGGCAAATGAAGAATGTTCTCTTCATTTTCCCTCAATTGAAAATCTTTGTCAAGTCTCTTTCCATCCTTATACAGTGCCTCTGTCAGTTTCATCTCTTCTTCATTAGGCATGCCTAACTGCCAACTTTTGGATACCACAAGGAACTGAACTAGAATCTATTCTAACTTTTGGTGTAGAATTTGATTTCTCTTTCCCTCATTTGTCAACTGACTTTGTCTTTTTCACAGGATAGTAGGATCTTGGCTTTGATACCACTATTATATGCTCCTTAATTTTTTCCAAGATTTTCACAACACAAACCATCACTACGCCAATTGATTAACGTTAGCTTTCAAAAGATAATCAAACTGAATGAACTCAATGCCAAGAATGTTCACCGAGATCCTTTAGAAGGTAAGGTGATAGCATATGGCAGAGGAAACTAAGCTACAAACTGAAAATTGAATTACAATTGGTTACAAATAGGCAGTGAACCAGTCATAAGAATTTCCACGCTACCACTTAATTAGTGGGGGAAAAACTTTACAATTCAAAACAATTCATCCTTAACGAGCATCCACTTAACAGTGGGAATTCGCCACTTTTCAGTGGGTGATAAATGAGAGAATAATTTGTTCTTTCTCCACACTGGCAGTAAACCATCCAGGGGTTACAATATGTGAAAATTAAACACAAGTAAATGCAGCAAATAAAATGACTAGAACAGTACTATTGTTTACAGTCTTACAATGCCAAATAACTGCTAATTACAAGTGTTTTTACAATATCATCATAGCACAATGAAAGAAGATGATTTCTCTCACTTAAAATCTCTCTAGTATTGAAAATACAACCAAAACAAGAACTGATATAATTCTGATATAAAACCAGCAAACTGTAATTTTCAATCCAACAAGTAAACAACTCACTAAAATGCTTGTTTCTCATTCAGAACTCCCATAAAGCATTAAAAAAATGAACTCACAACTCCTCCATAACAAGGAGACCAACAACAACACCAACAAAAACCCAAAGACAACTACCAATGAAGGGCATGATTCTCAAAGTCTGCTCATAAAGAAAGTATGACCCAAGAAGGAAGGGCGATTTCTCTAGAAAATTCCAACCTGCAAATTAAAATTTAAAAATTGACTAGAATGGTTGCCATGCGCATAGAAACATATTGGATCAATACCCACAATGCATAAAAATTCTCTCAAGCAACAATGAATGAAAATCATTTTCAGCCAGGCTTGAACCAACAAACTCCAATTTGGAAATTATCACCTAAATCTTCACAATGAAACTCATATGTACTTTTGGATGAAGCACACTCTCAATCAACCATCTAGAGAACCATAGTTTCAGGCCCGAAGAATGGAGTAAAATTGCTAAGCTTCCCCTTATCCAGGTTTTGAAATCAATTTAGCAGCATAACTTTACAATATTTTCCAAAGATGAGAATGAATGAGCAAGGCATCAATAAATAGGCTCTTCAGCTGGAAAATGAATCAACTTGAAACTCCCACAAGAAACTCTTCAGCTTCCTCCAAGGGACGCCACCTCTCATGTTGCACTTTATTTGAATTATTAAAATATTAATCATCTCCCTCTAGGTGTCCATTTACAAGTTGCACAATACAACATTTGATATAAATATTAAATGCTCAAATCAACCCCTTTATGTCCCCTTTTTAAAAACAACTTGAAGTTGTTGCCTAGGCACAAGGTACAAACTCAAATTATAAAATTGAATAAGTGTTGAAACTCATTCCAAAGGAGAGATAGAAGTCAAAGCCAAAACCAACACCCAAAGTGATTCTGCCAGAAATAGAATGATGACTTGAGTTGAGCTGCTGATAATGCCACTACCACAATAGACTTACTAAAAATAGCCAGTGCCAAAAATAGTAAGTTAACTTCAAATTCAATAGAAGACCACACTAAATAGCCTCACTGCCCAAAATAGAAATGTGAACTATAGATGATTGAACTATTGCTAGAATGATACTGCTAAAAATAGAATTTACTAAAAATAGTAAATTCTAAAAAGTTGCTCAACTCATTTTGCATGTTATATCATTGTGAAGTTTTTTGAAAATCCAGAAAGAATCTGCAATCCAAATCTTGAAACTCCAATCTGTTGGCTAAAAGTAGCAAGTTCCAGAAAAGGGTGTCCAATGGAGATGCATGTCACACCATTCTGAAGCTCTCCAAAAACCCAAAAAGCTCCACTAGACATGCATTAGAAACACATACATGCAAACCTTAAAAAATGCTTCAGAACCCCAATGAGATAGGAAACCCTAATTTTACCTTCGATGAGTCTACAGTCTTCCAGAAATAGGCTATCAGTCACCGAAGGGCGTATAGCTAAAATGGGGACATTACAGATCCCTTGCCGAGATGTTATACCATGTATAATAGTTAATTTAGAGGTTGAGAAGGAGGTGAAAGCACTCCTTGCAATGTATGACCAAATAAAAGTAGAGAGAAAGATCATAGCAAAGGCAATAGCAACATCAAACCTAGTTTTTAGTTTTGCAAGGTCACAGGGAGATATGGGGGGCTCTTCTTCCACTGGTCCATGAATACAAGGATTGTGAAGTGTGAGCAGCCATAGGTCTATCTTTTTTATTCCTCATAACATTCTTGGGGCACAACCTTCATTGGAAGGTATTGCATGGAATAGATAATTCCAACATGAGGCAAACTTGGCATGTGCAAAATCTTGTGTTAACAATAATATTCCATTTAATTTTGCTTGAAGTCCTTATTGGGAATAGTTGTTCAATGCATTGACCATCGTAGGTAAGGGTTAAAGGCCTCAATTCATCATGAGTTGAGTGGACCATTATTGTAGGATGAGGTCAAAAACACACATCTACTAGTAGAAAAACAAAAGAAAAATTGGAAAAAGAAAGGTTGCACCATTTTATTGATGGGTGGACGAATGATAGGAATAGGACACTCATAAATTTTTTAGTGGCTTTGGAGGGGCAAATAGTCTTTTTAAAATTAGTGAAATAAAAAATGTAGACCTTGTGCAACATGTTGGATGAGGTGTTGATGGAGGTGGGAGAAGAAAATGCCCTTCAAATAGTGACTGACAATGCAGCAGTTGCATATGTGGCACTGATAGACTTTTAGAGGCGAGGAACCCAATATTTTTTTGAAGCTTATGTGCTATCCATTGTCTTGACCTACTTCTTGAGGACATAAGGGAACTAAGTTGGCTGAAGAATGTGGTTGAAGATGAAAGCAATATCACAAAGTACATCTACAACCACATAAGGATCCTAAATCTTATGAGAGAGCACACTGATGGAAAGGATCTTCTGCAATTATGAGCTATAATCTTTACCACTAATTTCCTCACCTTGCAAGGTATATTAGCTACAATTCCCACCCTTAAGTGCATGTTTGTGAGTTAAAGGTGGTTAGAGATTCATTATTATAGGAAGCTTGAAGCAGAGAGGATCATGAAAACTAATTTTTATGATAGATTTGCCAAAGTAATGGAGGAGGTAATCAATGTAAGTTTTCAAACTCCAATTTCTATTTTTATTTTATTTTCTAATGTTACAATTTTATTTTATTTTGTAAAATTTTGATATTTAGGTGTCAAAACCATTGGTTAGGGTTCTACGATTAGTGGATGGGGTTCAAAACCCCATTGGGTATTTATATGAGGCTATGGATAAAGCCAAAGAGGCAATTTAATATTTATATGGGTTGAATAAGACTAAATATGAATCGATATGACACATTATTGATCGAAGGTGGAACATGCAACTCCACCAATATATTCATGTTGTTGCTTATTATTTGAACGTTAAGTTTTACTTCTCCCCTTCTTTTAAAGCAGATGCAAAGGTTATTCTTGGCCTCAACATATGTATTGAGAGATTGGTTTTTGATGAGAACCTTTGATACCTCATACCTAATGAGCTAGGGAGCATTATTTTCTTCAAATTTTTGCATTCGTATGAGAGCCACTCTACAATTAGGTAAAACAAATGTTTAATTTTAATTTATTATTTATTTTAACTTCTAAGTTTATCAAAATCCTCACTAATTTATAAATGACAAATGTTATCAATGTAGATATGTGGTGGGAAGATTATGGTACCACAACACTCAATCTTCAAAAGGTTGCCATCTGCATTTCATCGCAGCCTTGTAGTGCTTCTAGTTGTGAGTGCAATTGGAGTGTTTTTTTAGGCCATTCACACAAACAAGTGCAGTAGGTTGATTCAAAAGCATTTGAGTGGCCTTGTCTATGTGCAATACATCCTTTGGTTGCATGAAAAGAAGGTACGTGGTAGGGTACACATGATGCACTTGACCTTGATGGCATTGATCCATATTTAGATTGGATTGTTGAGCCTAAGGATATTGATGTGGATTCATTGTTAAGTGATGATGAGTTAGCTGAATGGGAAGCAAATGTGGTAGCACATGATGGAGAAGGCGAGGTTGGCGAGCCATTAAGGTCAAGTTCCTTGCATACACAACCTGATCCTATTACTATGGATGAGGCACTTGTGAGGCTCTTGTTGAGGATATTGCAGCTATACCGTCCACCTCCACAACACCTAGACAACAACAAGCTTTTTCAATTTTTAGTCATAGACAAAATTTATGATTTATAATTTTTATTGATTATTGAAACTTCAAATTCATATGCATTTAGAGGCTGAACTCATTTTTTGGTCTATGATATTTACTAAACTTTAATTTTGATTTATATATGATGGAAATCAATAATATGTTGTACAAATTCAGTAATATGTGTGCTTTTGAAGAATATTTAAATTTTTTTATGTATTTTCAAATGCTTGATAAATTTACCAAGTTATTGCGAAATTTTTGCGAAGTCCCAAGTTTTTAAATTTTTTGGGCCTATTGTATAATTGTCAAGTCCAAGTTTTTCAAATTTGGTTTTAACAATTCCTACGTTAGATGCTCCAAATGGTATATCTTCTCATTTGGCACCTCTCTCTCTCTCTCTCTCTCTCTCTCTCTCTCTCTCTCTCTATACTAGCTAGTCTCTCCCTTTGGTTCGGATAATGGATCAACTCAGATTTTGATGGTGGCCGATCCTTTCTTGGTTCCCTAGGAGGGAAATTATCCTTCCTTTGCTCTAGATCCATTTCATCTCCTTGTTATGAGCCTTCATGTTGGACAATGTGAATGGTTGGAGTCCAGTTTTGAAAAAGGAAATCTTGTGCTAAGAAGTAAGCTCTTCGTAACATGGTTCTCAAATTTCACAAGAAGAGAGAAGTGTGAGGTTACTTTTTGTTTTGAGTATGTTTTCTCTTGTCCATATGTGATAATGGATTCCCCTTGCTTGGTCGGGTTGTGGGTCTTTCCTTTTTTAGTTTGTTCATCTATGGTTGTATGCAATCTTTTATGATCTTTGTACTTCTTGGGTGAGGACCCCAATGGACTCCCTTGATAATTTAAAAAAAAGAAAAAGAAAAAGAGAACCTTTGGAGTACACAGACTATATTGTTATCATATTAGTTTAATGTTTGGGTATTGTAGATTACTGTGGCTTTGTTTCTATGACAATGACAAGATCTCAAAAAGAGGAATCACAACCTTAAGAATTAGAGATGTCCACAAGAAGGTGGAATAAAAAAGGAAGACACTCAAAGAGGGTGAGGAAATCCTTAGAAAAGGAGTTACTTTGTTGGAATTGAACTTGGAATCCATGATGAAGGCCTAAGGAAACCTCTTCAAACTGCAAGAGCTAAATGCTACAAATCAAATGCTAATGGCCAAGGTGGTAAATTCCCTTACTAAGAAGATTGGAGTGACAAAAGAGAAACCCCTTGATGAAGAGGATGAAAAAGCAAAGAATGGAGATTGGCAAATGGATAGACAGAAGCAGTTCAAAGTAGACAAAAACTAAGGTAAAGGAATCCAATAAACCCATTTTTGAATTGAAATTGAATTAGAAACTAAAGCTTTTGAAGGACATGTATATGTCAAAATTGTTTACAAGTGGTTTAAGAAAATGGGGGATTATTTTAGTTTGTGTGAAGCTTGTGAAGCAATTTCTTTTTAAACATCTCAAGATGGAAGTTCATGCTCGAGTTTAGTTCACAATCAAGAAGGAAAAGATAACAACACCGCCTTTGATTTTGATTGACAATATAATTTTATTTTTAATGAAGTTGTAAGGCTTGGTTTGGAAACTTATGATCATCCACATCCATACCCATTGGGTTGGGTGAAGAGGTGAAGAGATACAAGAGGGTGAAAAATGTAAGGTCATTTTTGCTATTAATTCAAATTATGTTCATGAGTATAAAGTAGGTGTGATTTCATTTGATGTTATGTTTGATCATCCTTGTTTGTACCTTAGGGATGTAATCTTCATGAATAGGGAAAACAAATACAAGTGGATCAAGGATAGGGTCATCTATATTATAAAGGCACAACAAAGAAATATCATGTTTGTCATGGTAAGTGCGAACTATGCAAAGAGATTCATTCAAGCAAATAAGAGTTTTTTTTACTTGTTTAGAATATAAAAAACAAGATGAGCAAGAAATTTCAAAAGTTAAGTGTGCTAATAGTATTGAAATATTTGGGTGAGTTGTAGCCTTTTTAGGAATTGTTTCAAACTCCCAAAGGTTTGCTACCAAAGAACTAGAGCATGAGATTCATCTACATCTTTAATCTTCTCTGTGAAACATTGGCTCCTATAGGCCTTCTCTTTTGCAGAGTAATGAAATGATGTACCAACTACAAGAATTATTGGAGAAAGAGGTAATATGCCCAAGTACTTTCATGTGGGTCACCCAATGCCATGGTATAGAAGAAAGATGGCCCTTGGAGAATGTGCATAGATTATGGAGACTTAGACAAGATCACCATTAAGGACAGATAGCCACTCTCATGAATTGATGACTTTTTGGACCAACTTTAGCATGCTAAATATTTTGCAAAGTTGGATCTCAAATCTAGGTACCATCAGTTTGTATGGAAGGGTGTGTATGGAAGACAACCTTCAAAACAAAACAAGGCTTGAATAAATGGTGGGTATTTCTATTTGGTTTAAATAGTGCACTTTGGATTGATGAATGATGTGTTGATGCCATTCATAGATACATGTGTTGTTGCATCTAGATGATATTCTATATTTCAATACTACATAGGAAGAACATCTAATTCATTTGAAGCAAGTCGTGCAAGCATTGAAATAAATACTTTTTTTTTGCAATATGAAGATGCTTGAGTTTGCAAAGAAATTACTAGTTTAGCTGGGGCATGTGGTTGGAGGAAGAGAATCAATAGTTGACTCAACAAAAGCTGAGGCAATTTTAGTTGACCCACACTTATGAGTGCTACAGAAAGATGGTGCTCTGTAGGGGCAGTTTATTAAATATCCTTCTTCCAAATCTGATCACTATCCACAAAATAACCTTTTTTCACAAATCTGATTATTGTCATGCACAACCTTCCTTTCAAATCTGATCACATCTATGCACCAATTCTTTTCACACAACTGATCATAATCATGGCATTATTGTCACATAAATTTCTGCTTCTAATCTTCAGATATATTCGTCATGTATTTTTGCATTTATTATTCATATATGGATTGTATATATACTTAAAATAAATCTGAGTTACATTTCATATTTGTGCTCTTTTCTTTCTTTTCAATCTGCTCTTATATTCACATGATATTCATTGAATTGTTTTTGTTCTATCTGCACTTTATGTTCCTTTTATACCTTGTTAAATCTCCAAGAGAGGTGACTATATGGAGAGAGGCGATTTTCATGAAAGAATATGTCTATGAGTGAAGAGTCGGCTACATTAGAAGAGTTTAATTTTAATTTTTTTTTATCTTAACCTTTTCAAAAGGAAGCAACTCATTTTAGGGGTCGACCTTGAACAAATTTAATCCGATTTAATTTGTTTATAAACTTTTCATAGGAGGCGAATTTTCTTAACATACACCCTATGCTTTATTGCTGCCTTTGTATTAGTTTGATCACTTCCTGCCTTTGAATTAATCCCTCACTGCTCTTCAGAAGATATTCGCTAGACTTCATAAGATTTTCATCTTTGACTTGGGCACTATTATGTATATATGTGTCTTTGAAACCACTAAAGGAAGTCAGTCAACATTAAGAGTATCTAAGTACACCAAAGGTCGGTCAATAAACAATACATTTATCTTTTATAGTCTTCCATCTTAAACTTGTCTTCCCTTTGACATTGATTACAATACAACTTGCCAATGCCTTTGGACAATTTCCTTCATTTTTCCTTGACACCAATCTCTTCATTCATCTTTGATTTCAATGACAATATCTTTCTTATATTCTCCCTTTGACATCAATGACAATATTTCCAACAAATTTCACCTTTGGCAATGATTTCACAATTTGAGCCTTTCACAAAAGAGGTTTGTCAAGAGTCATATGCTCAAGATGCAGATTTGGGGGAAATGTACTTACATTTCAAAACAAAGAGACATGTTGAAGACAAAACTGGACTTTTTACCTCAAAGATGGGCTACTTTACAAGTTGAGAAAATTGTGTATTAAAGGAAAGAAAGACATCTAATCATGAGGGAAGCACATACTTACAAATTTGTGTCATTTTGGTCTTGGAAAAACAACATATTAATTTGCAAAGGTAATATGTGTTTTCCCAAAATGCAAGAGGTCTCAAAATTTGTTAGAGAATGCAAATTATATTGCACCAAAAGGCCTCAAATTAGGAAAGAAGGGCTCTACATGCCTCTACCCACTCCATTAAAACCATGGGAGGGTACTTCCATGGATTTTATGGCAGATTTGCTTTTGTCTAAGCATGCCATGACTATTTGTATTTATGGTAGATAGATTCAATAGGATGTGCATTTTAATTCAATGTAAAAAGACAATGAAGGGAATGAAGCAATTGGAATATTATTTTCTAATGTTTGGATGCATTTTGGTCTATCAAAGCCTATTGTGTCATATGGTGATTCAGGATTTTTGGGAAATTCTTTTACCACTCATGGATCAACATGCATACAAAACTCAAAAGAAGCATAACCTTCCACCCTAAAGTAGTAAAGAAAATGAAAGTTGTATATAGGACCTTGGTTCAGCTAATAAGGTGATATAATAGTAAGCCTGCCTATGATAGGGTAGTGCATGCATCAACCAATAAGTCACCTTTTAAGAATGTTTAGGTTTCTACCTACTATCCCAATTGATATTGCATTAGGAAAGCCAAAAAAGGGATAAGAACTAGACTTTGAGGTTACAAAAGCAGTGAGATCCATTGATAGCATCAAACAAATCCTTTTCAAATCACCAACACATTTACAGAAGTCTCAAGTCAAGAATAAGACTAGGCATGGCCAACATTTTCAAGAACAAGCAATCAAGGTTGGAGACAAGTGTGGCTTTACTTGAGCATGGAGAGACTCAAAGGACATGCTAGGAAGATCATAAATCTAAGATAGGATCCATTTTCCATCTTGTAGCATGTTGAAGAGACTTCTTTTGTGCTTCTACTACATTTATGAGCATGTAGTTGGTAGTTAGTTGTGAAAATATCAAATAACACATGGGGAAGATCTTAGATTACATCTAAAAATCTTCAATCAATTGTTTTTGATTATAAAAGTAGGGAAAGGTCCCTGATCCCAAAAGTTTAGAACATTAACAGCATATTAAGAAAACAGCAGGAGGGCACGTACGCCTAAAGAAACAGTAAAGGGCATGCAAGCCCAGAGAAACAGCAAAACAACAAAAATAGAGAGCCCAGAAAACACAACACAGAAACCTGCTAACAGATCAGGTCCCAATCATCCAGGATTGCATCAAGGGAGGTTTCCCATTCCTCTTTATCTTTCTGTTCAGCATCTTCAATCAATTTTTGCTCTTGTTTTTGTCTATTAGTTTAGCTCATTTTCCTCTTGCATTTGGAAGAATTTTTAATGGACCCACAAATTGGTCCCAATGGACCTAGGAGATGGAAAAGTCCTAATGGATCACACTGACCAAAGTGCACTGGTTTATGCATTATAATAGTTTTAAAGAAAGTTTTAATGACACCTAAGTGCAAACAAAAAATAAAAACAGGGTTTCAATGACACAAAAATTTAGCTCATTTCCTTCTTGCATTTGGGACAATTTTTAATTGACCCACAAAATTGTTCCCAATGGACCTAGGAGATGGAAAAATCCTAATGGATCACACTGACCAAAGTGCAGTGATTTATACATTAAAATAGTTTTAACAAGAAGTTTCAATGACACCTAAGTGCAAACAAAAAATATAAAAAGGGTTTCAATGGCATAAAAGTTTATCTCATTTGCCCCTTGCATTTGGTACAATTTTTAATTGAACCACAAAATTTGTCCCAATGGACATAGGAGATGGGAAATTCCTAATGGACCACACTGACCAAAGTGCACTGATTTATACATTATAATAGCTTAAAAAAAGTTTCATTGACACCTAAGTGCAAACCAAAAATAAAAACAGGGTATTGTTAACAATGAATGTCATTAGTGGGTTAGTGAAAACATTAGAAGCATAACCTACTACTTAAAAAATATTAGAACTGGATTTACACAGTTACATGCTAGTTAGCTTGGCTAGATGGAAAGCAAGTGCCTTTTAGTGTAGAAGTATTCACCTAAGGCAGCCTATTCAAGGAACATATATAACTCCTTTTCTTCAATTATAGGGGACCATGTAAGTGTATCTTCAGTTGGAGCATTTGTCATTCTCATTTAGGGTTGCAGTTGCAACATAACTTCTCTTGTGATGTTCAAGTGTTCCATGTACAATAATTATTGTATCTATTCGTCTCTACTATAAGAAATGTTCAGGTATTTCATTGAGAGTGACAAATATCAAATATTTGATATTACTATTAATTATAAAAAGCAGAAAAACATGAATAGCTACTAAAAATCTTCTATCAATCTAAATGATATGGAATGTTCTCAAAGTGTGACTTCCTCAAAAACTAAGATCAATACTTGTTGCAAATTGTTTTTAGAAAAAGTTTAACTCAATTTTATGGTATCAAGTGTTAATTTTATGATCAGATGTAATACACAGATAATTAATTCAAAATCAGATACACAACACAGCAGATACCCTGGGAAAACCCTCCACTAGAGGGAGAAAAACCCAGCAACAATATATCTCTTATATATTGAATCACCAAAATAATGATCTCCTTACAAGAGGCCGATATGAAGGCCTAAATACAAGCATCAAAGTATGATGCAACACAAAAATACAAAGAGATAATTCGCTGATGAATTCTCAGCCTTCAATAATACCGAACTTGATCTTGTATAACTTCGATCTGCCTTGAATATAAATTCGCACTTGAGATGAATGGCATAAGAACAATGAATGAAATCGATATCAAATGAGTTATAATGAAGGAGTATATATACAAGATAGCAAGAGAGGATGCGTCTCTTCAAGATCACAAGTCGGCCTTCTTTGAAAAGACGTGATACCAACATGCAAGAAGTCAGCCCTCTTAGAAATTCGTGTCTCTTCATAATTTGAGCCCCTTCAATAATTAATCACCATTTATTATTAATGACATGTCTCTTGAATTTATCCAATCGCTATATATAAATTAAATAGCCTTAGCTATTATTTAATTTATTATCTTGTCATCAAGGAGATCGCTGGAAGTGGAGACTGACGCTGCAAACATTAATACTCCCTCTCAGCTAGGGAGAACACTTCTAGTTGCACAAGACATATCACCTCATCATGATGTCTACCACAATGGCTACAACCATATGTGGAAAAGAAAGATATCACCTCATCGTGATATCAACCATAATGGCTACAACCATGTATGGTATTATTGTGACCTTTTCACACATCGCCCCATTGCTGATGGGGACCCCCAGTTGCCTGTTAGTTTTTAGGGTTCTGTCTCCTTGCAACGGTTATGTGAGGTCGCTTTGCTAAGAGTTTCAGGTCAGTTTGCCGAGAGTTACCCGAGCCAAGTCCATAATTCATGCTTGAATCAGTGCGTAAGCGTCATGGAAGCGCTTAGAAGGCCCAAGAGACGAAGATCGACTGTGAATTTGGCCAATTCTGAGACTTCCTACTTTTTAGGGAAAGTTGCTTTTTCGATTTTCCATTTTTGGCATTTTCGGACCAAACAAGGTTCCCTATTTTTTAGGGTCTGCTTTTTCTATTTTTAGAAAGTTTCTATTTTGGAAATTTTCTATTTTTAGAAAGTTTCTATTTTTATAAAGGTCCCGAGTTCTGAAAACGCACTCAGAAGTTCGAAAAACTCAATAGAACTCTCAGAAAATCAAAGAGAAAATTTGAAAATTATTGAAAAATCTGAAAAAAAAGGTCAAAAAGCATGAAAAGTCAGACCAAAAACATTCGAAATCTGGAAAAACCAGTTCAAGACCAGTCAGATCTGAGGTTGAAATCGTGAAAAATCAGCTCTTAAATGATGAAGTTCGTGAAAAATTTGTTCAAGTCTAAAGTTCGCCATGGAAGAATGTCAAGAAAAAGAGGTATGAATGTCAGAAAGCTGGTGAAGTCCGCCCAGCACTTAGGAAGCATGTCCATGCAGCAAGAGGCAATGTCCTTGGATCTTCCAAAGTCCGCCCAGCATAAGGATGCTCATCCTTGGACCTTTCAAAGTCCGCCATATGCCAAGGGGGACGTCCAAAAAGTCTTCAAAGTCCGCCTTGAACATCCTTGCATCCTTCAAAGTCTGCCATGCATCTTGAGGACATATCCTAACACCCTTCAAAGTCCGCCCTGCATGTGCTAAAGACCTCTAAAGTCCGCCCTTGAAAGGTGGGACTTGGCTGAAGACCTATGAAGTCCGCCTAGGCATGTAAAATGAGGGAAAATCAAAATTTTTGCTAAGTGTTGGCGCCCAGCTAAAGAGAATTTCGAAATTTGGTTAAGTATGAGGGCCTAAAAGGGTGGAGAATCCTTTCCAAAGGGATAAAATGATGAGAACAAATGCTAAGAAGTCTTGAAATCCGCCCTAGAAAAGAGGGACATCCAAGGGGTTCGTCCAAAAGATCTATGAAGTCCGCCATACACTTTAGGAGGCTAGCAAGGTGCTAAAGACGTCCATGATACTTGTCCAAGAAGCTAAGGAAGTCCGCCTAAGCAGATGAAGGGATGAAGGAATGATTTTTGGCTAAGTGTTAATGCCAAGTCCAGAGGAAAGTTCGAATATTTGCCTAAGTATGGAGGCTAAAGGATGAAAAATGAGGATTTTGGCTAGGAAGTATGACACTTTCGAGAGGTCAAATGCCAAGTTTGAAAGGACACTTGCTAAAGAATATCAGGATTTGGCGAAGAAATAAAGCGGAATGTGCCTAACTCAAAGGTAGAAAAGAGGTAAAATTTGCCAAAGTATGGAGAAAATGCGAAGAAATTGTCAACTTTGGCCGAAGAAAAATGCACGAGGCAAGGAGAAAGGAAGGATCGTCCTTGGCCAGAAGGAGGAAGAATATGTCAGACGTCAAGGAAATTCGCCCAACGAAAACATTCGGACAAGGATTTTGCCTAGGAAAATTCGACTGAGCAAGGAAATATTTGACTTTGGCAGAGCAAAATAAGCTTAAAATCTCGCCTCGGCAAAGAAAAATAGGGATCTGGCAATAAAATTTTCGACGGAATGGCTTAAATTTTGGTTTGGCTAGACGAAATTGAGGATGAAATTGGAAGATAAACTCTCAGCCAAGAAAAATGGAAGGAAAATCGAGATAGCCATGGGTCCAAAACGAACGGGTTGGAATTAATTAAAATATTTTTAATATTTTAATAATTAATTTTCAACTATTTGGAAATTAAAAATGCCTTGGACAAAATCAAATTTGCCAGACACGAATTGGAAGAAAATAAAAGCATGCCAGGCGGAGATGAAATCCGACAAGAAAAAGAATTAAATTCACCATGAATTTAATTAAATATTTAATGTTTATTTAAAATTTCGAAAAATCAAAGATAAACATTAAATGAAAAATCAAATTTTTGAAGATCAGTAAGATTTGTCCGGATAAGCTCGAGACTGATTCTTGTTGAAAATTAAAAGGAAACTTTGCCTGTTTGGATAAATGAAAACAAATCAAGATCGAGAAAGAATATGGCAGTTGCTAAATCAAATTCAATCCTTCAGCATTATAATGAGTTTCAGCAACTCATTTCTTCACACACAGCTGAAGAGAAATTTAATCTTTCTCGAAATTATCAGCAATTGATTCGTCAATAGGCAAAGTCAAATTTTCCCAGAGAGAGAAGCAGTGTTATGCTGAAGAATTTTTCGCAGGAAAGAAGAAAGAGATTTATTCGAAGCTGAATTCTTCTTGAAGAGGGGCGCACTTTTCAAAAAAATCAGATTTTTTAATCTGATTTGCATTTAACAGTTCTTCACTGAGGTTTGATGTTTGGTCAAAGAAATTTGCTATCTCTTTTATGTCCTTTCGTCTTGACGAAGTTCGGGCAAGATTTTCAATTTCATCCAAGTCACTTTCAGCTTGCTTTTTCGCAGCAATTTAATTATTTGAACAGCTGAAAGTCAATTTTCGAATCCAAGGCACGAGATTTAATTATTTAAAATTCTTTATATTAATGTTAATTTTATGACTGCAGGTTGACGGACACGGCAGGCGAATTGTCAAAGAAGTTGAAAATGAAGTTTGCCAGCAAGGGTGCCCAGAAAGGGACCAAAGTCATTTCAAAGTGGAAAAATGTCATGGACACTGATCTCGGGCACGTCGATTTTGATGAATTTAAGAAAAGAGTGTACGGACAGAAGGGACTCCCCACACTCAAACTAGAGGCAACTAAAAAGCACTGGAGCTCAACATTGGCAACCCACAACCACTGACCCCTGCTAAAAATAGTAAAGAACCGGCAAAAACACCAACTCAACTGGAATTGAGTCTCCTAATTGAACCTCCTAGCCAACAAGAACCCGAAAATTGGCTAGAGGTAATGTCCACTGATACCTGACTAGGAGGGGACATTACACTATCTCAATGGGTGCAACAAATATTGTTTTGGGAGTACAATGGCTTACTACTTTGGGAACAATTCAGATGAACTTCCAAGATCTATTCATGAGATTTCAATCAAAATGAAAGACAATAGAGCTAAGAGGGTTGAAGGCAAAGTCCCCACAAATGGTAAGCTCTCATCAAATGCAGAAGTTGCTTAAGAAAGGAGTTGATAGATTTGTGACCCAATTATGTTCATTAGAAGTCTATCAATCTAGGGATCCCGCCCATCTAGATTTACAAGCAATCATTGGTCATCACTCAGTGGTTTTTAGAGATATGCCTAAGGGACTTCCTCTTAAGAGGGATCATGATCATGCGATACAACTAGTTCCAGGGAGCCAACCACCCAACCTTAGGCCCTACAGGTACCCATATATACAAAAATGTGAGATTGAAAAGATTGTGGAGGAGATGTTAGAGGCAAGAATTATTAGACATAGCCAAAGTGCTTACTACTCACCCGTGTGATGGTGTGTAAGAAGGATGAAACTTGGCGCATGTGCCCAAACTATAGAATGCTCACATGTATACCATTAAAGATAAGTTTCCTATTCCAATCATTGATGATTTGCTAGATGAATTTAATGGAGCTATGTATTTTACAAAGTTAGATCTTAGATCAGGTTATCACCAAATTTGATTTAAGGAAGAAGATACTTCTAAGACAACATTTAGGACTCATGAGGGTTATTATGAGTTTTTCGTGATGCCATTTGGTCTTACGAATGCACCATCTACATTTCAAAGTTTGATGGACTCCATCATTAAGAATGTTTTGAGGAAGTTTGTTTTAGTGTTCTTTGATGATATATTGATTTATAGCAAAACATGGGAAGAACACTTGGAGCATATAGATCAAGCATTGCAAGTTCTTGAAGATCATCAACTCTATGCTAAGCCATCGAAGTGTGCTTTTGGTCTCAACAAGGTGAAGTACATGGGACACATAGTTTCGCATGAAGGAGTAAAGGTGGATCCTAACAAAATTAAGGCTATCATGGAATGGTCTATTCCCAAAACCATTAAGAAATTGAGGGGTTTCTTGGGATTGATTGGATACTATAGAAGATTTGTGAAGAATTATGGTTGTATAGTAGCACCCCTCAAAACTTTATTGAAGAAGGATTCTTTTCATTGGAATGAGTCCACTAATGCAACATTTGAGAGATTGGAGGAAGCTATGTGTACAACTCTAGTGCTTGCCAATCCAGACTTCGCCAACGATTTTATTGTGGAATGTGATGCTTTAGGCAATGGTATAGGAGCAGTTCTCATGCAGGAGGGTTGGCCAATTGCTTTTGAGAGTCGTCAATTAAAGGGTAAGAATCAACTCAAACCTATTTATGAGAAGGAAACGCTAGCTATTCTTCATGTAGTAAAACAATGGAGGCCTTATCTAATGGGTAGACACTTCAAGGTTAAGACAAATTATGATAGCCTAAAATATTTTTTGGAACAAAGATTATCTTCTGAAGAGCAACAAAAATGGGTCACTAAGATGTTGGGATATGACTTCGAGATTGTATATAAGAAAGGGAAGAAAAATGTTTTAGCAGATGTACTTTCTAGGAAGGATGAGAAAGATGAAGCTTTATTGTGTGCCATTTCAATATTACAAGCAGATTGGGTGGTAGAAGCCAAAGCAGAGTGGCAGAATGATGTTGCTACAAGTAATCTCATTCAACAGTTATAGAGTGATCCCAACAGTTCAAATAAGTTTTGTTGGAAGGGAGATACTTTGTGGTATAAAGAGTGATTGTATCTCTGCAAGAATTGCACTCTTAAACACAAGATTCTCACAAAACTTCACGAGTCTCCAGTTGGTGGTCATTCACAATCTTTGAAGACATATCATCAAGTCAAGCAAGATTTTTTTAGGAAGGGCTAAAAGGTGATGTTCAAAAATTTGTGGCTGAATGTTTGGTTTGTCAAAGAAATAAAGGGGAGACAATTAAGACACCAAGTCTCTTGTAACCCTTAGTTATTCCTAGCCAACTTTGGGAAGAGGTATCCATGGACTTCATCATAGGGCTTCCAAAATCTAAAGGTAATAATGTCATCATGGCAATAGTAGATCGCCTCACTAAATATGCACATTGCATTGCATTATCACATCCTTTTGCAACAAGTACAGTGGCAATTTTTTTTTGGAGAATATACAAAAGTTACATGGTACATCTAAGGTTATTGTTAATGACTGTGATCCTATCTTTACCAGTCACTTTTAGACAGATTTATTCTCATGTTTTGGTACTTAATTGGATCATATTTCTTCATACCACCCTCAATCTGATGGGAAAATTGAGGTTATAAGTGTTTGGAAGGATATCTAGTTGTTTCACTTCAGATGAACAGTCTCAATGGGTAGATTGGATACCACTAGCAGAATGGTGGTATAACATTCGTTTTCATAATTCATCAAAAATGTCTCCATTTATGGCACTATATGGATAACAACCTCCTTCCAACACATCATCATTGAAGGTGTCACCAAGAGTTTGTAATGTCCCCATTTTTAGGTTCTCTTGCATTGCAGTTGGCACTGACCTTCTAGGTGTGTGTTAGCGTTAATAGAGGAGTTATTTGATGTTTTCAGTGAGCTCAAGTGGTCTGGATGATTCATATGCCAATTTCAGATATGATTTTTAGCTTCTAGTGTGATCTCCAAGATTCTTGGAGGGAGTGTCTATTTTTAGTAAGTCACCTGGTTGGGTATGTTTATCATCTTTCATCATTGGGATCACTCCTATGCAGTTAGTTTTCGGTTTCAATGCATTTCAACCATTTCCACTAATTGGGTGTAATATTGAGCTATATTTAATTAATTTTACTAAGGTTGTCATTTTAATTAAAATATTTAATTGGACACCTTAGTATTATAGCTTGTTGGAAAGAGAACGAAAGGATTTTAATTTTGGGACGCTTAAAAGTGACTTTCAGTGCTGGAAATATGTTAAAAGTAAAATAAATTACTTTTTGGAGTTATTTTATTTAACGCTAAAGTTATAAAGTTAAGATATTTAACTTAGCATTATTTAAAATATTAAAGGTGACCTTTCAGGAGACATAAGAAAATATTAAAAATTAAATATTTGTGCAACATAAAGTGGGGACCCCAAGAGGGAAATATAAGGAGAATTTAAATTAAAAAAATAAAATATTTTATTTCTCCAAGAGGAGCGTTGGGTTTGGAGGGGAGATATAAAAGAAACTTAAGGAGCTCATTTGGAAATTATACTTGACTTCATATTTGGTTTTCTTCTTGTTGGAGGAGCTGGTTCTCTTCTTCTTTGTTGAATTATGGTAGCTTCGGTCAGATATAGAAATGATGATCATATGTGTGTGTATATATATGTCAGTATGTACTGACATATGTATACACACATATATATATTTTAACTGTATATATTATCATTTATATCGGAATCTACTACATTCCAAGTATACTATCGATCTGCATTTAGAGGTTATTAACTGCAGATTATTAGAATTTCGTGTTTCATATAGGATCCCGATCAAGCATCATTATCGGTGATCATTTCCAGATTGGATATAATTTATTTGTGCAAAATAAAATAAAATCGAACTTAGTAAGCATTTATGTTTATTAAGTAACTAACTCCGATTTAAGGATCAGGTGTTTAGTTAGTCGAATTGGCACAATCCAAGAGACACATCCCATGAGTAGACATGCCTCCACTTCGTGGAGACATGTCCGCTCATAGAACGTGTCTCCCATTTGATACTTAATGCAGATCCGATCTACATTTGAAGACATCGAAATCAATAAATGTTCTGCTCTTGTAGATCGAATACCATTAAGGAAAAATTCAGACTTGTGAATTCATGATCAGTATTTTTTAATATTGATTTGGCATCAACTTCATATTTATCAAGTTCAACATTTTGGTTATAATTTGAAAGAAATTTAATCATTTTAACATGGTATCAGAGCCAAGTTATGGAAGATCCGATTAAATTTAAAACATCAGATTTGTCTAAGTAACATAACGGAAGGTGGCGAACTTTATTAAGGCATTTGGGCGAACTCAGAAATCATCACGAAGAAGATTGAATTATGTCTGGTTTTTTAATCGAAGAAACTGATCACAAAGACAATCTTGACTCTAATAGATATCGGCCCTTTTCAATTCTTGACTTGCGAAGGCTCTAAAGAATAACTCCGTCTCTTTCCTCCTAACCCATCACCACATCTGCCAGAATATGAGGCGACAAGCTATTTGCAAATTCCCACGTTTTTCAAGTTGCAACGATGGCACAATGCAGCAGAGGAAGAGAATATTGCTTGCCCCATATCTTAAGATTGAATCGGCAACCCCAGGCAAACTCTTTGGCAATTTCGTGCTCAACTCTAGATAAAACCTTTTAATCAAATATGGTTTAGAACTTAAAGTCGTGGCAGTCTAGAGGATCATCGACTCAGTTTACAAACTAAAGGAGACCTTCTTTGTGCCGCCACATCATAGTGTTGAATTGTTGGTATTCAGAAGGTGATCACGATTTGTATGGGTGAGATTAATCATTCTCGGGTCCTGCCACGGGAATGTCTATTGGCGTTGAAGACAAACGGGGGATAGCGAATTTCTCATAGCCGTCGTTGGTTCTTCTTTACCATCTGTGTATATCCACATTATATGAGGAACTCAGATATCGATAGGAGTATTGACGTATCTTTGAATATCTATCGGGCGTTGCTGTGTATGTACATTAGTGCGGGCATTTTGAGGGGAATTCACACAGTTGATAGATCAATTAAGTTTAATAAGCGCTGAAGTAGTTTATCGGGCATGTATCTACTCAGATGAGATGAATTTCAAATGAAGACAAATTTGGATAAATAACAATCATCAGGTATTCCGGGAGACAATAAGGTGTCGAGAAGCAATGTTGGAACTCTTGCGTGATAATGCTGGCTCGATCCTTCTGGCACCCTCAATCCCGAATGTCTTATATACAATGAAAGGCTTTATTAAATTGATGTAAGCTTGTGAAGACAACTTAAAGTCATTCGGGAGGAGTCAAGTCCGTTGTATTCAAATTCCCGATATATATCTTGCATTTGCAGATATTCTTTGATACTCGCTCCTGGAGATGTTACATGTGTGAAGTCCTTTGTCTTGTAACCGGCGGAAGAAGCTATCACGGGAGCCCTTGTGAAGATACCGTCGTTATTCTCATTATTCTGATTGGTCGCAGGATATAAGACTCAGAGCAATCGTGAACGCAGATGTTGGTTTTTGCCGTCATGTATCCTCAGAGGTCGAAGTATTATCTCTGGTCATTCGGGTTTAGCCGCTACATCCTTGTCTAGCCCGACTTGGAGGCTCTGACTATTTTAACGGGTCTCTTGAAGAATCCGCCATCTCACAGGATTGTTATCTCTCGAAACTCTTGTCGCTGTGTGATGTCGAGTCTATATACTCTGCTTCCCCTGTCGCGCTTGTTGCCACCGTGTGTTCTGTGAAGTTCGTGGCACTCAATACTGCCATGGTCCGCACGTGGTGAATGGTGGACAAATCTTCAGAAAACAGAAGGAAGTCGAGAGTAACTTCAATACTCCAATGACTTTGTTTATTAAGGCATCATGAACCCTCCTGAAATGAGTCTTCTCCTTCAATTGGAGCTGAGGATAACAATCGTAAGGCCTGAGCTCGTTCTCCCCATTGCCAATTCTGCCCTTGCAGATCAACCCCGGATACTTGTATGATCTGGCCAACAGATATACAACATATGAACTCATGTGAAAAGACTTAGTCTCTTCAAGGTTGATCAACTGCTCATGGAGGTTGTCACTTATCATCCGTGACCAGTTGAACATTTTGACTCCAGAGGTGATTTCATCTATAAAATAGTACATCCAGCTCTCGAAGAAGGCGCCCTGCGGGTTGCCAGCTATTCTGTTCAGCATCAGTACAGTATCCCCGAAATCTTCCTTGAAGTCCGTCCGGCGAGGTCTCTTGGGCAACTTCTTGATTGAAGGCTTCGGCTTGTCCATCCACACCTTGTTGACCGTTGTGGCGCACAGATCTGGCTGACTGTCATATAACCTTTTAGCTTCTTCCTTGGTCTTATAGACCGTTCGTGAATGCTCTGGAATGCCGAAGGTCTCCTGAATTGCAACTTCGCCCAAGTGTGCCAAGACTCTTCCATCGGGTGCGATGATTTGTCTCTTCTGAGCGTCATAATGGAGAGCACACTCCACCATCAACTCCGCACAGTCCATTGCCGGTGGGAATCCAGCTGCTTGGAATATCGTTTAAGAGCCATCCAAAATTAAAGATGCGGTTTATCGAGTTCAGAAATTTACATATATGCTCGGGATCTAGGGATTTCAAATCCCTATAAATTACCCTATTTATCCGACTAATTAGATGATATTGCACCGAGGTTTTGAGGCGGTTGGAGGAATACGGAGAATATTGGTAGACCAAGAAGTGATCCACATTCCATTCTTCGCCGGGGAACGTAACACAAATCTTGTCCATGGCCGCAGGCGGTGAGAGTGCAAGGTTACTTGGAGATCAATGGTATCCTTTCCGCGACCTACAAGTCGGGGTCAACTATGACCCACATCACAACATCCGGACAGTGGAAGGAAGGAAGTACAAGCACAGACAGGAATTGGAGGATTTCTGGGCAAATGCAGCCGATGAGTATGAGGGCAGGCGGAAAATGTGGTCCAGAATGTCCTTGGATTTCATGAGAACAATCGAGTTCTGCCGAGTGCCCGATCAACTACAAGATGATGGAAACCACGTCCAGCCACGCTTTGAGGAAAGCCGACCTCTCCCTCCAGTGAAATGGTCAGAACCAAAGCACGCAGACCTAGCCACCCTAATGAGGCCAGTGACTAAGTACTCCCAGTGGTGGGTTGATTATCATGCCCAAGAATTGAGACAAAAAGGAATCACGCTCACATATGACCTGTTGAGCGAATCAGAGTCATATTCTTCTAATGCTGGTGCATCCCATCAGGACTTGGTCGGGATTGGAGATAAAAGAAAAGAAATAATGCCAAGTGGTGAGCCTGTTTCCAAGAGGCATAAGGGAGAACCTTCTCGTTACGCCCCATCGGGGAACATTGACGGTTGCTTGAAAGCTGCAAAGCCCGACTCCTTGGTTGAAATGCCGAACCTCTTGTATTTCGAGAGTAAATGACGGGCTATTCAACTAGATGATGAAGAGCACAAGTACCAATAGGCGCGAAATCTTAGGATTGAACAATAGAAGCGGGAATAATGACTTAGAAGTGTTGAAGCGTTTAAATTAGCACCTCTGGAGTGCTGATTGTAAGCGTTCAGCTATTTCAAATGTTTTGCAACACTTCTTCGTTATTTAAAGAGGAGAAGTCCCTCTCTACTGGGAGAAATGCGTAGGGAAGGGAAATGTTAACTAAGTTCCTATCTTTTTATGCTTCAGCGGCAGGACACAAGGGTGCATAAACACAATGCGCCGTAGCTAAGCTTTTCTCTGGTTTCTGCAGATCTTAACTATGACTAACTAGCTTCTATCTATCCAATACCTTCAAGATGAACAGAGCATGAGGGTAAAGGAGCGGGAATGGGATGGTTGGATCACTTGAATTCACCGTCTCCAGAGGATATGACCGAGGCTCTGAACTCTCGGGTATACACCGGGATAAGGTTGGTACAAGCAAACACTCTACACGGTAAACTAGATCCGAGATCTGCCAAGGAGGAGGGACTCCTATCCGAGGTATGAGCTTAAGAAATAGTTTACTAGAAACAACAAAATCATGATGCCTTGGCCAACGAGCTTGCTAAGGAGGAGGGACTCCTATCCGAAGTATGGCTTGGAAGTCAATACATTATACAACATCAAATGATAACTGTCAATAACAAATATCCAAGGAGGAGGGACTCCTATCCGAGGAGGGAAATGAGACAACAAGCTATTAAACACAAGACGTAGACATAACTCAAATAAGATGATCAAAATGCAAGCGCCTTCTGATATTCCTCTTCAATGCTTTATCAACGAACTACAAAAGTTGGGAAAGCAAAGGCACGAAATCATGTACAATTACAATCATCCAACGAACTCTCATCCAAGAGTGAACAAATATTCGCTTTCAAAGTGTTGGCAACAATGGCGCAGCAATTTTGCATAGCAAGTAAAGGTTAAACAAATAATGAGCCCAAGGCTCTTATTTATAGAACTCAAAGGTGGAGTAACCCCAAATCTCCTTGAGTTAACAATGAGTTCTTGCCAATCAATTAGCAAGATTTATTCCTAAAAGGGGGGAACAAGCAGTTAACTGGAAGACTACTTCAATTAACTGAAAGTAAACAAAGAGTCAACTGGAAACTACTTCAGTTGACTGAAAGCAAACTAAAGGTGAACTTTAATGTAAAGTATCCCTTCAAAATAGACATCCACATTTAATGGAGATCTAAGATCCACAATCATGGGAATTGGAGCATTCATAATTAGTGCGATCTGACAATGCATGATTTAAGGAAAGTGGAGTTAAACTTGGAAAGAAGCATCAAGTTAACTCCAACTACATTTAATAGCATCTCGAGTTGACTTGGAAAGAAGCATCAAGTCAACTCAAGTCTCATGAATGCCACTTGGAGGGTGTATGGCGTCCTTTTCTGGTGCATTTATAGCTCGCCATTAATCAACAGTGTCTCTATCCATTGGTTGACTTCATCAGCTTCTGGGGAGTTAATGCTCCGTAGAATGATGACGTGGCGTCGAAGCATGATCTCACCCGTTGTGAGCTGATTTCCGAAGTCAATGCATTGAGATGCTGCCTCTTCTAACTTGGTTGATAAAGCTGCTACCTTAGCTAGCTTGCAACCCTCTGGATCATCAAGAAAGGTACTGCGGATGACATCTCTGAACTGGTTCTGTACAGTCACCAACTCGACATATTCTCCTCCTTCACGCTGATATTCCATGCAAGGGAAAGATATTACCAACATTCTTGTGAAGTTGATAATAGTGGCAACCACCCTTCTGTAATCAATCATCTCTACTGAATGAGCGTCGTAGGCTTTCACCTTGTACGCTAATTGTTCCTTCCAAGCAAAAGGATGTTGCTTGTTTTCCTCAGAGTATACTGATTGATATGCTAATTGCAAATCTGCAATTGTGCTTTCGTCTTCAAGCCTCTTTTCTGCAATCCTCTGTTCCGACTGCTGGATCTCCACACGAAGTTCATGTGCTCTATCTCGTAACTGGTATAGGTTTCCTAGTACGCATCTACCCTTGAGAACAAACTCTTCCACCTGATTTCTCAAGTGTTTGCCGAATGTTAACAATTGCCGATGATTCTGTTCGGCGGGGAGATCTAGTAGTCTTGCTGGTAAGGCTGAGACGTTTGGTGTGCCATGTATCAAGCTGGTTATGTAAGACCTCAGTTTCTGATTTTCAGCCTTTAAGGCTGCCTTTTCTTTACCATCCTTGGCCATTCTTTCTTGTGCGCTCACCGAAGCTATTCCTAGAAGATCCGCCTCCACCTGTCGTGTAGTCTTCCCGAGGTTAAGTTGAGACAAAGTGTAGTCCCCTACTTGAACCTCGTGTATGCTTTTCTCTACTGGTGGAGCGGCAGTCTCTATGATGATCTCACATTCTGCATTCCTTTCTAGGTGAACTTGATTCTTCAACCTTTTCGCCGGCATGTCTTGTGAGACGTGGTCGAACTCGGTAAAGTCAAGTTCATAGGAGGGTTTCTCCCTCTTCCTTCCTAGGAAGCCTTCGAGCCAAATAGAATCTCGGCGAACTTCACTAGGAGGGACGTGAGGCCCTTGAACGCTAGATGTGTGAGACTGTGCTGGAGCAATGTCTCTTGGTGGCGAATCCAAGTCGATGAGGACTTGTGTATGCTGTGACACTGGTGATGTAGGCGGCTCTGTTTCCATAACAAGCACCGTTTCTGCTGCTGCTTCTACTGTCGTTGCTTCCGCCATTGGCTCAGCCACTGGTTCTTCAACAACTACTGCTGCTGGTTCCTCTGTGATAACTTCTGCTGAATCAGGGATAGCAGTCTCTACTCTTTGTTCTGGGGCAGCAATACCCATGATTATGTCAGGACTATGTGTGGCTTTCTCAACTGGTGTCCTCTGTGTTCTTGGTTTTGACATCCTCATCCCTTGGGGAGGATTGCACCATTGTTTCTGTCTAGGTTTCCTTCTTGAAGTGGAAGGTGGTGTAGACTGAACCTGTGGCGGCTCTGTTCTCTCTGGTATCACCTTCCTAGACTTCTTGCTGTCGAGATAGAGTTGGCTATTTCTAACCACTCTACTCGTTCTTTCTTCTATAGATGTGTCTTCTTTGGCATACCAATCCACTCTCGGGAGTGATTGAGAGTCAACTGAATCTGTGAAGAATGAGGGGAGAATGACTTCTCCTTCATCATCTGACAGGCCCTCAATGTCTGCTGACATGAAATCAGCAATTTGTGTGAGTCTGAATCTGCTGTAGTTCCTTCTCCGCACTTCATACTCGTCTTTACAATTCACCCAATAATCTTCCATAGAAGACTTATGTGACGAGTGTTGCTCAAGGTGTGCTGCATAGAGTCCCCTGGGATCATAGGATCTTCTATCAATGAGATACTTGAGGTTAAACCTCGCTGTTTCTTGACTCATCATCTTAGCATCTGCCGCGAATCCACATCTATACAGTCCCATTTCAGCGGGAAAGTTAACAGCTGTCTTCCTCTTCAAGCGCAAGTGGATATGAACCTCGGACAACTGTCTCAGGAATTCCATGAAGACTACCCTATCTGAAGGGTATCTTGGTAGCATGGCAGGGTGGCCAATGTAGCCATACATGCGTATGTAGGAGAACGTAGGAAATTGGATGAACCAATCTGCCCAATCCGCCATTGCCTCTCTGGCTGTCTGTGAAATACGCACGTGCATCTCATGGTTAAGCTCACGTATTGTGTGCATAGTGAAGTGATCACTTGTCTTCTTGAAGTGCCTTCCCGCTTGAGTAAACGCAAGACGTGTGAAATGTTCGTGAACCTTCTGCACACCTAAGGTTCCCACATTGTTCAATAACCTGAATTCACCTTGGAAGGCGATCAAGTATACCAGGTAAGAGCACATGTGGAACCTATGAGCTTCCAGATACCTAGTGATTTGTCGATGGAGTGTGTCACTGATCAAAGTGGCCCAGTCATAGTATTCCCTTCTGCCAATGATTTTAGCGATGACATAGTACATCCATGGCTGAAATTGACGACCATCTTCTTCTCCAGTGATTCTATTGAGTAGAGTGATTAACACTGCGTACTCATCTTTGCATTCTCCTCGTCCCAACGGCTTAGGCAAGTTTGCCTTTGTCACTTTTAGCCATTTTTCGGCCATAATCCTTTGACATTTGTCCTTAGCTGTCTCAAATGCTTTTTCACATTCCGTCAATGATATGACTTTGCTATTAGGATGTGATGGAATATCAAAACATCTTTCGATATCATGAGGCTTTAAACTGCAAACAATTCTTCCATCTGCTGCTCTGATTTCTCTGGTGGTAGGGTTGTAATGCTTGATACAAGCGATTACAAGCTCTACGCTTTGTAGTGTGGTGGGAATTGATGCGGCCTGTAGCAACCCGGATTCTTCGATATTCTGCAATGTTATTTGATTCATGCCTTCTAGCTGCTCCAGATCGACCACCGGATTTACTTGGTGCAGATTTGTGTCAACTGTTTTCAGGTAATCATGGAGTAAGACCGTCTTGGTCGTGTATTGCACAGAGATCGCATCTGAAAACTTGAAGATTGGTATAAGCTTGACCTAAGACAAAATGATTTTAGGAAACCCTTAAAATAAGCGTCCTGTAGAGAAGTATTTTTTAGGAAAAATCTGGCACATAAGGTTTTGTTAAGTGCTTCAATCTTTGAACAAACCCAGTTCCTCAGAATTTGGATTCTGAAACTTTTTCGGAAAAACCCCCAAAAATAGGGGCAGCAAGTTTGCTGATTTTGGAAAATTTGTCGAGATGGGTTTCTCCAGAAAATGATGCTGAATATACCCAGTTGATCTGATCTGATGCAGCCTGTTGCTTTTTCTGTCAGATGCAAGAAAACCTAAGACAAGAAGAGAGGAAAAAGTTAGAAGGTGGATTGGAAGTTTTATCTGATCTTCAAAAAACTATCTCTGACCCAATCCTCAAAATGGCAATCTTTTCCTGCTTCAGATCTGCAAATAAAAATGAAGAACGGATGAAAACCTCCTTCAGATCTTCAATGGCGTCCTTGAGAGCTTGTGGCTGTTTTTATCTTTGAATCTGCAATGAAATAATGAAAAGGGGACGCCATCTCCTTGAATATATATGTTTGTGCTTCAGATCCACAAATTTGGGGACCTAACACAAGCTCAAAAGGTGATTTGAGTTTAATCTGAAGTTAAAAAGGTGATTTCCACCAATCGTGGAGCGTTTTAGCCAACTTTAACTCAAAAAGCTTTTGACTTTAGTCAACAAATGACCTTTGACTTCTTTTAGGCGTCCCTTTTCATCTTTTGCAAGTTTTTTAGTATTTTCTCTCCTGAAAACCCCTTGTTTGATCCTGAATCTAGCGTTGTTTGTTGACCCTGAGACGTCACGGACACATTCACTGCGGAGCTGGATCCATACTGGAAAGAAGTGCTTGGGAGACTGCCTGATAAAAACTGAGTTTAGGGCTCCAAAAGAATGGGCGCCTTTCCCAAGAAAGGGCGCTTTTGCCAATGCCTTAGTGATTTTTCAATCTTCGTTCTTCAGCTTATTTGAAATGACCTCCCGTGCCTTGAACTGGATTTCTCGTTGATTGGAGAGTCAGATGTTTTCACTTGATGTCTTATTAGGTTCCTAGCTCTGCTTCGCCAGAAATGACTGTCTTCAGGAAATCTGAATCTCAAATTAGGGTTCCATTATTCAAGGGCGCCTCTCCTTGAAAAGGGCGCTTTTGCCTTTTAGCTTGATTATTTTCATCTGGAAAGTTGCCTACTTTGATTCAGATTATCCGTTGGCTGCTCTGACAGATGTTGATGCTTGCAGTTGCGTTTACGAGATCTACTTGGGCTGAGAAAGATATCCTAGGAAGCCTTTTGTCATTGGTCAGCATCTGGAAGTCCAAAAGAAAGGGCGCCTTTCTTTTGAAAAGGCTCTTTTTCCTTATAACTTCGCCGTTAACTGTGGTCTCCTGATATTTCCTCAACTGCCTCTTTTTGCTTCATCAGCAATTGCTAGTGATCTGTTCATCGGATGATATGGATGTTTGTTTCACTGTTGAGCCAGCAATCAAACGTTGAGAATGACTGCTTCGGATGATCTTACTAACTTTATTTGACCTTCAAAGATCATGGGCGCCCCTGCTTGAAAAAGGCGCCTTTTCAACATGTGAGCAATCTCCCCTTCGTAACATCTCCAGAGTTAGTCAAATTTTGACCTTTTTCGTTTTCAGGAATCTCCTTCGTCAAACAGCATCTTTTTTGACCTTTTCCGCCATGGTTGTGTCGTTGAAGCTTTTGAAGCTTAGCTTTCAGCACCTGGTACTGGCCAATCTACCATTAATGGTTGTGGAGCTCCTAACTTCATTCCTGAAAAAGAGAAATAGACCCACCAGAGTAAAACGTGTCTTTTGATGATTCTGACTTGACCAATGTGATCGTGAAGCCTTTTAAGCCTATCAAAATCATTTTCGATCATTTCTGGGAAGGTCCTATTTTTGGGGGATTTCCCTGAAAATAGGGGAAAAAACCCTAATTTTCAAAATTTCAGAATTTTACTTGCGTGTCGTTCTTAAACCGAAACTCACCAAGATTCTATGATTGGTTTGACCTAAAAGCTGGCTCAACATGGCATTTTAACAAGATTTAGCTCAATTTATCTGAGAATGCCAAAAATAATTTTGGGTACAACAAGGAGGGAATGATTTCCGCTCTTAGGGAAGTTATGGATGTTCCAAACGAGGAAGAGGTTCAGGTAGAGGATGGCATTGAACAGTCGACCATTCCAGACTGGCTATTAGAAAGGATGAAAGTTCAGGTACCTGCTGAGGCTCAACAAGAAGAAGAGGATGAAACTGCCGATTTCTTGGCAAGATTAGAGCAGGTCGCAGTCAAGAAGCCCGCCAAAAAGTTCTCCACCATTCAGAGGAACGAGACAGGCAATCGTTCCGTGCACATTGCAGTACCTACGGTGGATAAGCCACAAGACGAAATCACTCCTCAGGAGTATGCTATAACCACTGTTGACCTTGGCCCGACCTCGAAAGGTCAAGAAGTAGAGGAGTTGGATAATTCTGTCTCGACCATTAAAGCGAGACTGGAAAAGGAAGTGACCAAGAAGAGGGAGTATAAAAAGGAGGTCAAACGTCTCAAAGAATATATACAGCATTTGACCCAGCCACTTGATCAGGGCAATGCGATTGTTCCTCCTCTCCTCGATTCATCACAGGAGGTGACTAAGGATGTCGAGCATGGAATGGTAACGGCCAGGGAAGCTCAGGGCTGGATGGTAGGTGAAGGCACGGAAGCGGCCTTGTTCATGGAGAAGTTGGCACTGGCCTATGGACGAACCTCTTCATTTCTTTCCAGATTGATGGATATGGCGGAGGCATGGGAAGGTATCCCGGATATGCAGGAAAGGCTTATTCCAAGCCTTAGAATCTTGAAGAGCACTTCGAGAGAGGAGTTGGTTGATAAAAAGGTGATTGCTGCAGGGGCAGCATATGATTTTCATCACTGGTTTTGGGCAGTGACAATACGAGAAGAAGTCTTGGAGAAGGAAAAAGTAGATGGGCTTGGAATTGAAGAACAGGTCAGGAAAATCCAGGAGAAGATTTACATGACAACTACAGAAGTGTTTGACCGTGAAGTCATTCGGGAGAACGACATGCAGTTGGAGAGATTGAAGCATAAAGTTCAAGAAACTTTCTTCTCGGCAACTGGACCATTCTTGAGACAAGACTTTGCGAGAGTGGCAAGACTCTCGTCCATTCGAAAGGATTTTGAGAAGCAGGAGGCAGATTGGGAAGGTACTTTTGCTAGATGTGCGGAGAAGTTGGACAGACTTGAATTCCGGATCAGCATGTTGCCGCCTGCCACGATGGACGAGGTCATTGCAGTAGTGTCCAGATTCGCCAAGCACAATGCTATTCAGAAGGATAAGGACGCCTCTCCTAGATTATAGCTGGAACTGCCACTTTTCTAATTGACTTCTGATGGATAACTCTTGTTATTTTGGGAAACCCTAATTAGGGTTTGGTTGTAATAATCTTGGCCGTTAATCTTGTTTTAATCTCGGCCCTTCATTTCATTTTTGGAGCTCTATATAAACTAGTGCTCTCTCATTTTCATGGGGTGTGGAGACAGAATATGTGTATTGTTGCATTGAGATTATTTTGAATAATAAAAGCTCTTGAGCATGATTTGCCTTGAATAACTTCTTATTATCAAATAGTAAGCGAGGTTGCATA
>VDFB02260447.1:0-46916 GCA_007258455.2 Sequoia sempervirens
TTCCAAAATTGTAGTTTTCTTCATTGGCGGGAGTGGAAAATTATATCTACAAGTTTGTTTCTTCGACCTTCGACATTGTTTCGTGTGGTGATGTTTGTGTATTGTAGCTATATCTGGATGTAGATGTTCAGTGTTACAGTAATGTAGTTGTCTACAAAATGTTCAATAGTTATATTACTATCTCTTCCGTAAATTGGTGCTTGTCTAATCCACAAGAGGAAATGATCATGCTCATTTCCACGATTTTGAAATTCGGTTATGGAGAAATAATCTAAAATGGTTCCAAAAAAGGAATTGTCTGTTAATATTAATTTCTTCATTGCATTAATTATATGCCTATAATAGCGTGCACATGTAATCGGATCTCTTCTAATCAAATGAATTCTTCCATCTTTGATTGTACTATTTGATTCTTCATGGTTGGTTGCTTTTTGATATGTACGATGTAGTTCTTCAAGTGTTTTGGTTAATGGTTCCCAATATTGTTCAACACTTGTAAATGTAGCAAAAAAAGTTGGTGGTCCAAGTTGTCTTATCATCGCAAATAGATTTTTTTTTAGTTGATGCAAATAATCTGGAGATATTCTTATTATTTTGAATTCGACATAACCAATGTCGGATTTAAGAATATTTTCTAAATTAGGTTTATGTTTCACATATTTTGCTAGTAGCCTTCTCCCTTTTATTTTCCCCTTACGTAATCTCACCCATATTGTGGATAGCACTTGTTGTATTAGAATTTTAATGGTTTTGAAGAATAGGTTTGTAGTGTGGTAAGCAAATTTCCTATTTGAATGTTGTAATTCCCACTTTACAATTTTTTGATCTGAATATCTTTTGACAATGTCCTCATCATGTGGATTGCCAAAGAACAGTGTAGGGAAATTCATCTCTTCAGCGTATTTATCTTTAAATATTCCAATTGGATTATTTCCTTCTGCTCGTGCAATTTCTATGATCTTGTCTTGCATTTCATGTATGCACTTAGATTAAGTGAAACCATGTATCAATGTTTCACTAGGTATTTCATTTTCAATATCGCTTTCAACATCGTTGTCGCTTGTATTGTTATTGCTTGTTGTGTCCTTTGCACTATCTAGTCATAGAATTTCAATCTAGTCTTTGTTTATCTCAACATTCTCCATCTTGTATAATTTTTTGTTTGATAATTGATCCAACGCTTTCATTATCATATTTGCATGTACCATTCCTATTTGGTATGCATTTTTATATTGCAAGCATCTTTTAAGAGCAATAGCTATTTTCGATGTTTCGTTCATTGAACGTGGTAATGCTCGTTGTATGATATCAGAGTTAATTGGTACATTTATAATAGACCCGGTCAAACCTAATTGTGAATTTTTGTATCCTAATTGCCAAATTTGCGCAAATGCAATTCTAAGGGACACTAGTCGTTCTTCTAGTTGTGTCAACATTGCCACATATCCTAGTGGATTATTTGTTCGGATGTAATTTGGAGTTGCATATTTTGGTAATTTACATTCTTTCAACGATGCTTTGCATTTGGAACAAATAGAGTTTGTTGTTGTGATTTGTTTATTTGTGGACAAGTTGTAATACATTTTCATTTCTTGTCTTTCAAAGTTGTAATGTCTTTTTTAAAATGCAGCATTTGACAAATTGAACATACATATCTAGGTGTATCTTCAATTTGTTTTTTGAACAATTCAATGGCTAATTTTGAAATTCCTTTTTCCAACTTTGTACATGTTGCAATATTTTTTGAACATATTTGTTTTTTGATTTTTCGTAGTGAGTTGACCATATATTGTTGAATGTTTTCAATTTGATTGAATTCGATCTTGTTGTTTTTGTTGGTGTTTCTAATTAGTTTTTTAATTTGACAGAGTGATGCAGTTGAATTGATATTAGTCGAATGCAGTTGATATGATAGAAGTGGCTCAAAGTGTCCATGAAGAGGATTTGTATCATGGAAAAGGATAGAGTGTGATTCTGTATTAGATGATTCATTAAAATGCAAATATTTATGCGTCGTTCTTACTGACTAAACCTTTATTTGTATGCCTAGCCATTTGGATAGCCACTTAATACAAAATGTGTCTCCCCATAATCCAATTTCTTCATTATTTGTGGTTGGCATAGCTGACTTTCGCATTCTCCGAAAATAAGTTTCAATGTTGTCTATTTTATGTAGTACATCTAATGTATTTGGATGTAATTCATTGTTATATGACCAATTTGCTTCTTCATCACCTTCTTAATAGCATTTTATAAAGTAATCAATTGCTCCGTTGCGTAATTCAGATGAGGTGTAGCGATGATTAAGTAGAAATGCTAATGAATCAAAAAGACAATCTCCTACATTGTACTTAAATGTATTAGTTCTATATAGGCCTTCAATTCTTAGCACATTGTCAATATTATCTACTTGAGAGCGATTTGATAGTCTATAATTTTCTACATCTACTATTTGTTTTGCTTGTTCTTGTCTATTTTCAATTTTTCTCTTCATTTTTGTAAACAAAAATTAGAATTGTTTGGAAGTAAAATGAAGAAGTTTAATGTACCTGTTATATTTATGAAGAGAACACTTAGTCAACTTGTGCTTGTATTTAATGTGGAGAATAATATTTTTGGATGATCTTCTCTTCTTGGTTCTAGTTCTACAATACGAAAATGTTATTGTTATTATTTGTTTGCAATGAAAATTGTTAGATTTCAATTTTATCAAAATTATATATTTTCACATTATTGTGGTAAAAGTAGTTTATAAATCTACTAATCTCTATTTGAATTCTACCATATGACTTTATGAAAATTGTTTTTTTCTCACATTCATTTCTATTGGTCTTCGTAGTAAGTAGCAGTTGCCACATGACTAATTTACTTTTGCAAGATGATGTAATGAGTAAATTAAATATCTTTATATAACTATCGAATGTCGATAACAAAATTGAAATGTATAAATTGGATTATTGACACATGTATTTTTTTAGACTCTTTCTAATTCTAATTTATGTATTTGGTAAACGTTGTATGAAATTCACATTGCATATTTTACATATATGATTATGGCAAATGATCTGATATTAAATTTCTTACAAATAATAGAGAATCCATAGACAAAACTATTTAACCACATTGTTATTTACATAGCACAAGCTCCTAGATGGTAGACAAGATATAGGAAAACCCATTTATAGCAGAAAACTTTCCAAGTTGTAAATTATAGTTCTCATAATGTTACACTCTCTAGGTGATGAGATATGTTCCTTTTAAAAACCCTAAAAACATAAGAAAAGTAAAGGTAAACTTAATCAGAAGCATAAAATGCATAGAATTGTGTAGTTCAAAACCAGAAATGAACAATATAGCAAATTGTTCAAATTACAAAGAGCTTCTGTATGGAGAAGAAACACTGACAACTTCCTCTAAAGAAATTGTATCTAAAGTGGATGTGGATACTGGAGATGTCACAGGGCCTCGAGGAGGAACATGTTTGTTTAAGTAAATCAATGCTCTAATGACCTCTAAGATCCTTGTTGAGAGATGTTGACCCAAGTGGGTAGAATGTGCATTCAAGGAATGCATGATTATGAGGTCATAGTTATTGTTCAAACCCAATTGTATAGCTTTGTAAACACATGTAATTGCTTCACATTCCTTTAACATTGAGTAAGGGAATAAACCTCCCAAAGGAGCATTGCCACTTGTTTTATCATACTACGCCATAGCTTGCAAATATGGGTGTTTTTATTGTACGTATATGTCTTTTGATTTGTCGTAGTGAATTGAGCCTACACTGTTGAATATTTTAAATTTGATTAAATTGGGGTTTATTATGTGTTTCTTTATTTCTAATTAGTTTTTTTATTTGATGAAGTGATACAGTAGTATTGGCATTCGTCAAATGCATTTCATATCATTGAAGTGGCTCAAAATGTCCATGGAGCGGAGTTCTATCATGGAAAAGGATATAATATGATTCTCCATTTGATGATTCATTGAAATGAAAATATTGTTGTGCCATTACTATTGACCAAACCTTTATTTGTATGCTTAGCCATTTGGATAGCCACTTAATACAAAATATGTCTCCCCATAACCCTATTTCTTCATTATTTGTAGTTGGCATTGCTGATTTCCGCATTCTCCGAAAATAAGTTTTAATGTTTTCTATTTGATGCAATTCATGTAACATACTAGGATCTAATTCATTGTTATATGACCAAATTGCTTGCTCATCGCATTTTGAATAGCGTTTTAAAAAGTAATCAATTGTTCCTTTATGTAATTCAGTTGATGTGTAATGATTATTAAGTAGAAATGCTAATGAATCAAAAAGACAGTCTCCTACATTGTACTTAAATGTATTACTTCTAAATAGGCCCTCAATTCTAAGCACATCATCAATATTATATACTTGACAACGATTCAATAATTTATAATTTTCTACGTCTATGATTTCTTTTGCTTTTCCTTGTATATTTTCTATTTTTCTCTTCATTTTTGTGAGGAAAAAAATATTTGTTGACAAGTAAAGAATAGAGGTTTGATGTACCTAATATGTTTATGAAGAGAACACTTAGTAGTTGTGCTTGTATTTAATGTGTAAAATAATAGTTTGAGGATCTTCTCTTCTTGCTTTAGGGTCTGCAATACGAAAATGTCATTGTTATTAATTTTATGGAGTTCAAGTTGTAACATATTAAGTTTATTGAAATTATATATATATTTTTTATTATGCAAAAACTAGTTTGTAAATCTACTCATGTCTATTTCAAACTTAACATATGATTATATAAAAAATATCTTTTGCTCACATTCATATCTATTATTCTTCATAGTACGTAGAAGTTGTCACATGACTAATTTAATTTTGCAAGATGACATAATGAGTAAATCAAATATCTTTGTTTTAACTATGGTATGTAAACAAAAAAATTGAAATCTATAGATTGAATTGTTCACACATGTATTTTGTCAGAGTAATTCTCATTAAATTTATATATTTTGTGAACCTTGTATGAAGTTTGTACTCCATATTTAACATATATGATTATGAGAAATGATATGATATTTAATCTCTTAGATATGATGGAGAATCCATATACAAAACTATTTAGGTGCATTCTTATTTAGATATCAAGTATTCACAATTTTCTACTTTAGCCTTCATAGATTGTATAAATGACATACTAAATATGATTATTGTAACTACATCTATTTATATAAATTGGATTTGTATTGTAGTGGAAATTTATATAGAATGAGACATTTGTTATTTTATAAAGATGATAAATGATATATTGCAAAATGCATTCATACTACAAAACATTTCAGACTCTAAATTATTGTTCTCACAATGTCACCCTATCTAGACGATTGGATATGCACATTTAGAAGATTCCAAAAACATAAGAAAACTATAGGTAAAGTTTATCATAAGAATAATATGCTTCAAATTGTATTGTTCAATACGAAAAACAAAAAATATATGGAATTGTGTGAACTAGATAGAGCTTCCCTATGGAGAAGAAATATTAACAACTTCCTCAGAAGAAATTGTATCTAAAGTGAATGCTGATACTGGAGATGTGGCAGGGGCTGGAGGAGGAACATGTTTCTTCATGTAAATCGATGTACAAGCAATACCAACTTCATACAAATTACTAATATCATAATTGATATTGTTTTGCTCGTTTCTCTTAAGACTGTCAACTACAAATCGAGAATCTATCAAGAATGGGAATGTATCTTGACTTTCAATTTCTTTGGGAAAATTCAATTTCTCAGTATTAATCATTGAAGTCATATCATTTTTGGAACAAATAACTAGAATAGGGCTATCAGTAGAGCTAATATTGGGCTCGAAGCATGGCAATGAAGATGAACTTACAAAATTGGGATTCTGACAAAAGATATCAAAATTGAGAGATTCAAATGTACTTGGAAAATGCATGCCAAAGTTTGTAATAGAATTATCAAAGATATAGTCTTGCAATGGTATTCTAGTATCAATATTGGTACTATAGATGACACTAATATCTTTTGGATCAGAAATAGGAAGATCTAATTTGTTGTAATGAAGGTCAAGAAGGGATTGATTTGCATCCATCATATTTGGAAAATATTGTATATCATTAACAATGTTCTCTTGAGAAATATTGTTATCAGTCATGGGATCTGATCCTACTTCTTCTATTCTTAAACTGCTTGAGCTCTTCTGAAGTAAAGTTTGTTTCAAAAATTTACTGGATTGTGATAGGTCTCCTGGGTTTGAATTGGTATAGTTGAAATTTGTGATTGCCTTATTTCCTTTAATGGATATTGCAGCCATATCATAATCATAGGCAGCTTGTTCAGCAGTTACAAAACTTCCCAGCCATTGTCATTTTTTCAATTTATTATTCCAAATTTTTGCAACATAGCTACCCCAAGGATGGTGCCTAACACCTCTATATGACCTAATTTTTACAAACTGTTTAGACTCAACATAACTCAAACATAGCTCTTTGTTTTCCTCTACTTTCTCTTTGCATTGATCAGATGCACATTGTTTTCCAAATATATTCTTTGAGTTCTTTTTTTTTATTCTCGATTCAGGTTCACATAATTCAAGAGCAGGTTCCTTTGACAAGTCGCTAGATGGTTTAGAATCGATATAGAGGAAATTGGTGATTGCATTATTTCCTGCAATTGCAATTGTAGCTTTATCATAAGCATGGGCTGCTTCTTCTGCACTTCCAAAAGTTCCAAGCCATTGTTGCTTCTTTAAGTTGGGGTTATAGATTTTTGCACCATAACTACCCGATCTTTTTTTGACACCTTTGTATCTTTTCTCCATTGCTTTGTTTAATTTTCTAAAGCACAATTGACACTTTGTCAAAACATTTTCCTATCTAACATATATGCATTTCTAATGTTGTATCAAGTGCAAATTGAAATTTATTAATGCAAATTTGATAACAAAGAATTACGTATAGGAAACACAACATAGATCAGAATAGAATAAATTCACAACTTATTTATTTATCTAAAAGTCTTTAGCATATTCATAGAGTAACTGTATTTTATTTCTAAGAAATAGTCAAATGCCAAATATATAAAATATGAGTAATACACTTGCTACAGCTAATATTATAAAATGAGATGTTTTTTTTACTAAGATGAGCAATGCAAAGAGGATCAACATTTCTGTTATCAAAATTGCAAATCCCATTAACATCATCTTGTCATAGCCATTGTCAACATTTGTATTCCTTTTGCATAATTTGCTCATTCTGTTGTCTTGATGTCCTTCAGCTGCAAAAGATGATGGTTTTAAATATGCATTCTAATGACAAATTGCTTTCTCAAAAATGAGAAATTTTCACAATTCCAATGACATAACTCCTAGATTTTTTTTGTCAAAACAAAGAAATCTTAGGAAATTAAAAAAATTCAACTATGGCCCACATTGAAATCTCATGTGAAAATTCCTTTGATGATGATTAAATACATTGAAAAGGCTACACATGAACCTTTGCTTTATATGATTTTTGGGAGTATCATCAACTTACTTCTTTCCATCTATGAACTACTTAGTTTAAGCTAATCATGTCGATTACAACTACAAGGGAAACCAATTTTTTCAACTCTGGTCAAGATTGAAATTTAATGAGACAATACCCTTTATATCATAGGGGTCAGTGTGTGCTTGTCTAGCCATGCTAATGCCACCTGACAACAGAGATATTGCTTTATAGTTACTCACAAAAAATGTCATTCCTAGAATTTATACAAAATTTAATGGTAGACATTTTTTGCAACTTCAGTTTCAGTTATAACATTTTTCCATTGTTGGTATTTGTCATCTTGTATTTTTGACAAAGAGGATTTTGTGCAGTACCTAGATGCTTGTTAAGGTGAAAAGTTCCTAAATTAGGACATTGATGCTAACATCTTTTCCAGGTTGAAAAATTTCGAGTCCTATTGGATGTTCTTTATTCATTTTCTACTGTCGAGTGTGCTAACAGCTCTCAAGTTTGACCACAATACTATCTTTTGTTTACCTCAAGCCTTTTGATGTTCTTCAACAAAAGACACTATAGATTCATATTCTGAGAAGCATATGTATTATATTTCATGACACAATACTCTTTACAACATACTGGTCAATGTGAGCTTCTCTACCTATGATCATGGCCATTACACTTATAAGGCAAACCAATTATTTCAAGTCTCTTGTAGATTGAAACTTCATGAAACGATACCCTTTATACCATAGTCGTCAATATGAGCTTGTGTAGCCATCATAAAGGTGCTTGACACACATATATTGCATTCTTTGTTATATTTTTCCATTCGCACTAATTGTCATCTTCTATTTTTCTCGCAGACAATTTTGGAAAATACATGGATAGGTGTTGGTATTGAAATACCATTTCCTCAATATTTAATGAACTATGGTTTGCATTCTTCAAATATGTAACATCATGTTTACGATATAGATACTTGCATTGGACAACTTTTATTTCAGCCAAAGCATTTTTAGTGTTAAACCATGTTGCATATACTATCAACTTCAAGAGTATAATGAAACAAAATTTAACACAAAAATGCTTTTTCCAAAACCAAACCTCTCCAATTCTACATAGTCAAAAAATCAATGATGTAAATAATGTATGCTTCATTTGGTTCCATGATAAGAATATAATTCCTAGGCTGTCAATGTTGTTCTACATTTCATGTAATGTCCATTGAACTGTCTAGTGTAGGTACCTTTGATATGCACTAGTATGATTCATTTGGTGATAGCAAATGACTCATCTATTCATTCAGCAAAAAGTGTGTGATGTGCAAGTTGATAAGATAATGACAAATCTAGAACAATCAATTTATAGTTTAAAATTTCAAGTGTATAGTCTAGTGCAACATAATATATCCATGATGAATCCTAATTAAAATCATTAATTGAACTAATCTAAATATAAAAGTTGCTATCAAAAAGTAATCTTATAAACAAACAAGTCAATCTAAACACGAAGGATACATGGGTTACAAAATATGAAAATAATGAGAGCCAAATTAAAGCATTTCAAACATAGTCACATTCCAAAACCTCTATATTCTCTAAAATACTTACTCATATTGAAAAAATTACATTTGTGATTGTAGTTGTATTATATAAGAATATTGAATGAGTACAAAGATGCATATAGTAAAAAATGTTTGAAAAATATTACACTTATTTTTTTATAGGTTTTGTTCATTATTGTTGAGTAGGAAATGTTAAGACAGTTAAAATGTGAAACCCTACTAGAGGATTATTAAAAAGTGACACTTATTTTTTTATAGGTTTGTTAGTTACATGTTGATGATTCAGAGTCAAGAGTGTCAAATGTTTTTCTTTGGTTTTGTACTTAGAGGCCTATCATATTGATCACTACTAGAGGATAATTAAAAAGTGCAACTGATAAATAAGTATATGGTAGATGTGGTTTTTTACTCTAGCTTAGTTGGATTGGCAGAGAGTGATTGAGCATTCAAATTTGTTGATTAATTATAGAAATATATGACATAGATAGTTATTTTATGGCATGTGTTTATGCACCCTTAAAGGGACTTGATAGAGTAAAAATAGTTCACGCCTTCACTAGCTATGTCACTTGTATCTTTTCGGTCAAAAGATTGATCTAACTTTGATGATTTGGGAGAAAAAATACAACAGAAAAGTAGCAAAGAGAACATACATCAGGATCACGCAGATTTCTGAACTTTCTTAAGTTAAAATGAAAATCTACTACCAAGTTTTCAAATGACCATCAACTTAATATTGTATACCCAACTAGGAAGTCTCATACACCAAGTTGGATTGTTGGCTAGGCTGCGATCTTTCTAGATACACATAATGACTACCCATATACCCCATATCTCTTCATTCTGTGACTTGTGTTGTAGATTTAGTGTGTTGGCCTTAGATATTCATAAATAATTTTAATATTCAAAAACAAATAAATAATCTGCACATCCAAAACTTCATAAACCCAGTGCAGAACAATAAAATATGTGTGCATTAAAAATCCATCAAATAGGTAAAAGCAAACCTTAACAATGGCACTAAAAACAGTCACTAATAGTATAGCAAGCAACTAAAATTGTAGCTTTAATCACTGCATTTTGAAATGGTCCAAAAAGATGGATTCAAAAAGGTCCTACAAGAACAAAAACCACATAAGCTGATTTGGATTCAAAAACCAAAGAAGGAACATGGAGTATTGTGAATAAATTTTCATTAATTTGTTGGATGGCTGACAGACCAATCTTCTCATGTTGTGTCTGCTCCTCACTTCATTCAATGAAAATTTGATGGTTATAGTATAGCGGTCCAAGGCTTTTTAGGCTAGTTTATTCAATTCCCAAGGGCTTTGAAATGATCATATTGTGTTGCAACCTTAAAATATCAGAGAAATCAGAGGCCGTTTGGTGATAGAGAGCACCAAATTGATCTTTATTTGGGTATTGGGAAAATGAGGAATAGAGGTAGACTTGGAAATGTATGGTGGTGAAGAGTCAGGTTTATGTTGCAGGAAGCACCCAACACAAGCCTCTGGTAAAAAAAATTTGGATTGAAAGAAGAAAGAAGAAGCCTACCTCAATTTCGTTGTCTGAGGTGACTTCTTGTGTGTGAGATGAAGCAGTAATGTTGGCGGCTTGGAGAGCCAGATTTGAGATTAACCATACTATACAGTTATTAACTACTACTAATCATTATTTGGTTTTGAATAAACAAATGTACAGCTGAGAACTTATGTTTTATAATACTAAACAACATTAAAATCTATTTAGATGTTTGAAAATGAAAATATTTCCAGATATTCTGAGTAATCCAAAGAAATACAAAAGCCATTCAATAAAACATTCTTTATAAATCTGCAAACATTAAAACAATTTTCAATCTCAAAACAATAAAACAAATCTAAGGAAAAGAATGCACCTGTTTAAAATATTGATTCAGCTTATTTTCTTTGTCGAACACTACAAAGCACTTTAGAAACTCCCAGTTTTTTTCCCACACATTTGGAATTTGCGAACTCATAAGATGTATTTATAAAGCCTTAGAGTTTTTTTGATAACTATGGCAATAAATGAAGATTTGAAGAAAATCTTATTATTGATTTTTTTTATCAAAAAATAATCTTCATACAATCATATTGTTGACCATCAGCTGCAATAATGCAGTCAATAGCCTCCATAGTCAATTGGAACAGTACAAAGCACTACCCACTACACCACTCTTCCACATTGAATGCTCTTAAATCCATGTTGTACACTAATAGGTACAATTATTCGTTGATTTCTATGTCACTATCTTAAAGTCTCTTCACCAACCGAATAATATGTTGAAAACAAGTTGTCATGTTTTCATTGTTTTAATTCTAATGTTGGGCTGCACAAAAATTATATTGTTCTCAAACAAAAGAAAAACACTATGCATGAACAGGAAAATCATATTGTCGACCATCAGCTGCAATAATGTAGTCAATAGCCTCCATAGTCAATTGGAACAGTACAAAGCACTACCCACTACACCACTCTTCCACATTGAATGCTCTTAAATCCATATTGTACACTAATAGGTACAATTATTTGTTGATTTCTATGTCACTATCTTAAAGTCTCTTCACCAACTGAATAATATGTCAAAAACAAGTTGTCATGTTTTCATTGTTTTAATTATAATGTTGGGCTGCACAAAAATTATATTGTTCTCAAACAAAAGAAAAACACTATGCATGAACAAGAAGTTGTATTGTTCTCATTATTGTTATTCTAAAGTTGGGGTGCAAAAAAATTATTTCGATGCCAAACCATAAAAATGCACTATGCAGGAATAGTGTTGAAATCCGAATAGATGACAAAACCATACAATATTAAAATTGATTACATCATTCAAAATATGACTGTAGTAATCTATTTACATGTTTGAAAATGAAAATCTTTCCAGATATTCTGAGAAATCCAAAGAAATACAAAAGCCATTCAATAAAACATTCTTTATAAATCTGCAAACATTAAAACAATTTTCAATCTCAAAACAATAAAACAAATCTGAGGAAAAGAATGCACCTGTTTAAAATATTGATTCAGCTTATTTTCTTTGTCGAACACTGCAAAGCACTTTAGAAACTCCTAGTTTTTTTCCCACACATTCGGAATTTGCGAACTCACAAGATGTATTTATAAAGCTTTAGATTTTTTTTTGATAACTATGGCAATAAATGAAGATTTGAAGAAAATCTTATTATTGATTTTTTTATCAAAAAACAATCTTCATACAATCATATTGTCAACCATCAGCTGCAATAATGGAGTCAATAGCCTCCATAGTCAATTGGAACAATACAAAGCACTACCCACTACACCACTCTTCCACATTAAATGCTCTTAAATCCATGTTGTACACTAATAGGTACAATTATTCGTTGATTTCTATGTCACTATCTTAAAGTCTCTTCACCAGCCGAATAATATGTCAAAAACAAGTTGCCGTGTTTTCATTGTTTTAATTATAATGTTGGGCTGCACAAAAATTATATTGTTCTCAAACAAAAGAAAAACACTATGCGTGAACAGGAAAATCATATTGTCGACCATCAGCTGCAATAATGCAGTCAATAGCTTCCATAGTCAATTGGAACAGTACAAAGCACTACCCACTACACCACTCTTCCACATTGAATGCTCTTAAATTCATGTTGTACACTAATAGGTACAATTATTCATTGATTTCTATGTCACTATCTTAAAGTCTCTTCACCAACCGAATAATATGTCAAAAACAAGTTGTCGTGTTTTCATTGTTTTAATTCTAATGTTGGGCTGCACAAAAATTATATTGTTCTCAAACAAAAGAAAAACACTATGCATGAACAGGAAGTTGTATTGTTCTCATTATTGTTATTCTAAAGTTGGGGTGCAAAAAAATTATTTCGATGCCAAACCATAAAAATGCACTATGCAGGAATAGTGTTGAAATCCGAATAGATGACAAAACCATACAATATTAAAATTGATTACATCATCCAAAATATGACTGTAGTAATCTATTGTCCAATAGAATTTGACAAAATTTGTGTGAAAAATATTAAATAAATATGACATAAAAATAAACTTTAGAAAAATTTGTACCCATAGTTTAATTCTTGACTTCTATTGGTTGGTATTTGCAAACATAATAGACCTAGGTGAAAGGAACTAATAATTCGTATTGTTATAAATATCATAATACTATATAAATTTTTTTTAACATTCTTCAATATATTTATAATGAAAACCATTTTTTATTCATTATTTGAAATTTTAAATTTTTGAACACCCTTATTATATACTTTCAAAATTTTATAAATGTTTTGAAAAATATGAAAGGAAGAATAGTAATACATAGTTGTTTAAGTATACCACCCTGCACCTGAGCCATATCCCTTCTAACGAGCGCAACTATTATATAAATTAGCAAAACTCCTTTGTTAGATTAATTAGTGTTTTGGGCTTCAGGTTAAATAAATGCCTCTAAATGCGCGCTCCATTTTTCCTTTCACACGGGGTATTTGTCAGTCTTTATTACACCATATTTAATCCCGCATTGAATGTGGGAGTAAAAAATAAAAAGATTAACGTGATTTCTATTTTACGTAGTTCGTCTTTCTTGACTTTCATTCCCAGTTTAAGAGATTTCGTTAACGGTGGAAACGAAAAACAGCTAACGTGAAAATATATCCTTATGATAATATATACAGAAAGTTATTCAAATGTAATCACTGCACATATGATTGAGGATCGATTCTATTCGATGCGTATATGGCTGGAAGTATGTAGGAACAGTCAGCTATACAAATTGAATCGGCTTCTTGTACTTTGAGACTGAGCCTTGTTTAAATGTTTACCAATATCAAAAAAAAAATATATATATATATAATTGTAACCATTGATATTGTATTCTGTAATGTTGTTTACTATTGAAATTAATAATATACAATCACATATATATTTATATACTTGTATATATATAATCTTAGAAATTGTATTCGATAATGTTGTTTTCTAGAGATTTAATAAGATAGAAAAAAAGAGAATGTGATGTAGAAAATTTAGATTTTAAAAAATTTATATATATTGGTATTGTAAATTGAATAGATGGAATGCTAATCTTTTAGTAGTAGGTTATTCTTGACCTAAAATGGAAAATTAGGAATTGCAATGCTTGCATTATTAAATTAACTTGTATTCTATGTTAATGGCTCTAATGGAGTTATTGTATGAATTGAATGTGGAAGTAGTAAAGAGGGATATTTGTGGGTTATGTTCAATGTCTAATTCCTTGTGTATTGGAGTCTTCCAGAGGCTTGTGGGGGAATTTCTTCTTGTTCAGATTGTTGATGTTCCAATTGATATGGTTGTTTATGTATTGTATGATTATGAGGGTCATTAGCCTTGCACGTTGTGTTCACCACCTTGATTGGGACTTCTGAGCGGGATGGTTTATGCCTCGCCTTGTTGTGCTTGTAAATGAGATTTGTACTTGTGCAAGTTGGTTTTGCTCCTTGATTTTATTGGATTTCCTTGTTGTCAGTGGGGGAGTGGCTTCCAATGGGGGCCACAACACAAAGAGGCTACCTGGATAACCCATGTGAAAGTTTCGTAAATAAGTGATAATCTAAAATGAACTAGGGGGTTGGGTAGCAATCACACTAATCAAGATAAGTTAATGCCTCGCTCATGACTCAATTGCTCGTATAGGCTTGAGATGAATCGAGAAGGCTTGGAATGGCAAGATCGGTTGCCTCATCTCCATGAGAGGTATGTTGATTCCGCATAGGGTTGCATGAGGGGCCGAAGATTAGTAGAGGCTACTAGGATAACCCAGGATGGGGGCCGGGGCCTAGAAAAATCTACCTAAATAACCCATGAAAAACTATGTGATGACACTCCTACGACAACCTTGTATCCCCTTGCCCTTGTATCCTTTGATGTTACTGTTGTTTAATGTAGTCAGTACTTGTTCATGGTTGTCATGTCAGCCTTGTGTTTTCTATTGTCTTTTGTTTGATTGTGATGGTGGGACCCTTTGCCTTCTCCTAGCATAGGGGGTGGACCTTTGGGTTCCACATGGTTGGGTAGAAAGTGCATTGTTCTCCATTGGGTTCCCTCTCCACATTTGTGATTATGGTGACTTCTCCAAGATTGAAGACTCTTGCTTTTGTACCAACTCATGTGTATTGTCACTCTTATACTTGTATTGTATCATACTTGATGTACACTCCTCACATGTATACGAGGAGATATTGATATTCAGATGTATAAATGTAATGTTGTAAATTGAAGTTGAATTCTATTATGAAATGGATTGTGTAACATATGTTATTGTATATGTAATTAAATGAATTGATTCAATGATCTAGTTTGAGTAAATGTTATGAATGTATCATATTGATTCATGGTTAATTGTGATGATGAGATGTATTTCCATTTGATGTTAGAATGTTATTAATGTATAATAGTTCTCACTAAATTAGATAATAGGAAACTATGTAACGTAGTCACAGATCCTAGAGGACTTAGATTAGATTAGATTAATGTTAAGTGTATCATTTACAATAGTGTGTTTAAAGAACTTAAAAAAAAAATGTTCCATTTTAGATGTTAGTGTGTTGTCCTCTAGGGTCTCGTGGTGGGGGCGTTACAACACTGGCATCCATCAAAAATCAAAATTTTGTGTAAGGAAAAATTCTTCAGCTAGAAATTGACGTTTAAATGACATCCTTCAATACAGAGGCCATGAAAATTTGCATGATCAATTTTAGTTTTATGCTTTCAAAAGAATTTTGCATGTTGTGCTATCTTTACCTTACATTAATTTCTTTTTTTGAGCTTTGTTTTTTCATACAGCCTGTTCTCATGAGTTTTTCCAAGTTTATTTGTATATTTGCATAATTTATTTTCATTAATGGTATCTTAGAGAATATTGGAGATGGAGCCACCATACGGATTCGAGTGCATCTAAAATTTGTATCCTCATCAAGCTTTCTATTTTCATTTCCTGTTATATGCAGGTCACTCTAGATTTTGAGGAACTTCAAATAACACAGATAGCATTTGATCCTGTTCAATGGATTTTGATTCCCTTTTCATGCATAAAAGGGCCTTTTATCACATAAACTAATTTTATCAAAGCCCCTACAAAGAGATTAGAAAGGATTCTTCAGACGAAGATGGCAGTAATTTTTCCAAACAATTACCACTGAGTAGTGAAGAATGTGAATCTCCCGAATTATATGACTCAGATTAAATTGATGATTGTCGAGATGTTGCAGTTAAGGAAATGAGTATTTCAACCCTCTACGAGACCTTTAGTTATGATACTCTTGCTGCAGTCAATATGTTGGTTGCAACTGTGTGTCTAGATTGCAAGGAAGATTGCCTTGGGGAGAATGAATTCATTCTCCCTAAACTCATCGATGAAGCATCTTCCTTAGATTTAGATCCTGCTACTCCACTAGTTTTGAAGCACAACCTTCTTTCTTGGAAAGCTAGGAAGTTTGGTTTTAAATCACCAATAGAAAAAGGAGAACCACTATTGAATAAAGCATGCAAGGAGGAGGGTGGTGATGATATTGATTTTTTTCATAGATAGGGAAGTCCTCCCTATGGCACTATATATTAGGTTTGAAATCTCTTTCCTAATTACCAATCTCAAAGGTACAAAGAGGGAAATTATAAGTTTATGATTTATAGGAGAGTGTATTGTGCTTAAAGGTTCTTTTGTGGGATGGCCTAGAGCACTGAGTTTTCATGCCAAATAGCAACATATCCTATTTTTTAATTGGTTCTTATGTTTTGTCTTTCCATGATCATGTAGCCTCACAAACATTGAATGCAAATTTGTAATCTCTCTTTAGAATTCCATATTTTCCAATTCCTTTAGATCTTTAGTAGGGGCAACTAAGATCAAACTTTTAAACATCAACTAATTCTCATTTTGATTTATTTTGGAAGGATAGTGAAAATGGAGAAAATCAAATGTTTTTGCCTTTGGAGATGACCAATTTACCATAGGCAGTTGGGAATGGAAAGAGTTGGTTAGTAGAGATGGACAAATGAAGCTGTCCACATAGGTATTTTTTGGATCAATCGATCAACGTAATGAACAAGCAACAGGGGAGAGTGCTTGCACTGCTTTGGTAGTTGTCCTTGCTTATTGGTTGCATAGGAACCCAAATTCTATGCCAGTCAAATCACAATTTGACATGCTAATTAGAGAAGGATCACAAGAGTGGAGGAATCTTTGTGATGTGGAGGATTACAAGGAGAGGTTTCCTGAAAAGCATTTTGATTTCGACACTATATTGCAAGCTAAGGTACATGCCCTTTTGTTATTCCAAGAAAGTCCTTTGTTGGCTTCTTCAGGCCTGAAGGTCTCCAAGATTCTTTTGACTTCCTATAAGGGTGTATGTCCTTTGATGACATTTGGGATGAAACATATGTCATATTCAATGTAGTTTGCATGACTTATTTTTATATGTTCTGTCAATAAAATAAAATTAATATATTGAGGACTTTAAGCTTTAACATTAATGTTGGTTTCATCTCTTCATAATTTAGTGGGCTCTTCTTTTCTGTGCAGAGGTCAGTACACAACTAATCGTGATCTTCTTTCTTTTTACTTAATAATTTTAAATTTATTATTGATCATTTGCCAATAGCTTAAAATTAGATCAGATTTTGTGAGTATAATTATGAGATTAATATAAATGGTTTCTAATTGGCCATTAAAGAACTACACAATCATCAAAATCTATCTATTATTTAATTTATTTATTATTATTTCTGTTTAAATTTTTAAGTAGGCACCATGACCCTAACCAAGGATTTTCCTTGGATTGGTTATTTTTTGTAGGCACCTCGAGAAGGATAACTCTCGACATTATATATATATTAATATTTAATATATGTATCCTAGTATAAATTATTTTTAAATTATATAATAAATTTAAGTGTAAATATAATTTTTAATTTCATTATTTTTTTAAAGATAGATATGGTAATAAACTTGTTTTTATATTATTATATTTTGTATTTATTTTTGTAATTATAAATTGATTTTAGATGTGCACTTATTATGAAAAGCTTTAGACTATATATTTAAGTTGTTATATTTTTGTACAATTAAATATTTAGTAAAGCCTTAAATTTATAATATTTATTTACAAATATATTAATTTTAAATAGAATATAATAGTAATATTTTTCCTTTTTGAAGTGTTTTCAAATTTTTAAAAAATATTAAATATTTTTTATGTTTTAAAATATCAATTTACAAACATATTTTGTGTAATACTAAATTTAGATTTTTTTATTTTTTATTTTTTAAATAACAATTGTTTTTATTCCTTTATAATTTTATTTCCATTTTACTATTAAAAAATATTTTACAAAGAACATATTTTTTTAAAAGATCTTTAGTTTTTTTTTTTTAATATAAAAATTTACTTTTATTTGCAATAGTAAATTTTATAAACTCTTTTTTAATGTGTAGTAATTCAACAAAAAAAATTTAAAAGATTTTTAATTGTATATTAATATAGAAAGTTAGTTTTATATGCAATAGTAAATTTAAGAATAATCTTCTAAATTTTAGAAGCTTCGTGTAGTAATTTAGTAGGATCAAAAAAAGAAAAATTGAATTTTATAAAGTTTTGACCAAGTTAAGGTGGTTAGATATACGAGTTTTTATATTTTTTAAAAGTTGTAATAAAAAAATCATAATTAATATTTGAAAAAAAAATAGCAAAAAAAAGTGCATCACATCGAGACATGAGTCTCTACTTATATCTAAAATATTATAAAAAATTATCACTATTGTGGTTAGCACAGATGACACCACTTTATTTTTTCCTAAAATTTATGACATCGCATTGAAATTTCAAATTTTCACCAAATAGATTTGAGCCGAAAAATAAACCTACTAGTAGTTTCAAAACTAAATTCAATTTGCTACGCATTCTATTCTTACATATTTTTTAAATAATATAGATAACTTATTCAAATTTTTATGTCAGTTGTCGAATTTAGTTTTTCTCAATTTTTCGCCACTTAAGGGCCTCGCTGCCCATATGATGATCCTGCCCAAACGGTGATGGGCCAAAGATATGATGGGTATGTGGCTGATGACTTTTTTCTTTCCCAAAATTTATGAAACGAAAAGGGTTTTTATAAATTATGCTTTAATTTGAATTTAATAAATAATTATTACTCATTTTCTATTTGAATTACGACTAAAGTCCTAGTTGATATGCTGATTGAAAAACATCTATAGCTTTCACACGGTATCACATTTTTTTAATCTCATGCATCACATTCTATGCTCCAAAAGAAAAATTGAATTTTATGAAGTTTTGACAAGTTAAGGTGGTTAGACATACGAGTTTTTATATTTTTTAAAAGTTGTAATAAAAAAATCATAATTAATTATTACTGAAAAAAATTAAAAAAAAATTACATCGGGACATGAGTCCTCTACTTATATCTAAAATCTTAATATTAACATATTTTTTGAATATCTTATTTTAATAAATAATTATTATTGTGTAATACTAAATTTAGAATTTTTTTAATTTAATTTTTAAACTTTTCTAATTTTCAATACATTAATTTATTTAATAATTTTTTAAAAGAGCAATTTTTTTTATTCCTTTATAATTTTACTTTTATTTTAATATTAAAAAGCATTTTACAATGGATCAAAAAATACATTTTTTAAAAAGATTTTCAAATTTTTTTAATATAGAAATTTATTTTTATATGCAATAGTAAATTTTAGAAAAATCTTCTAAATTTAAGAAACTCCTTTTTATGTGTAGTAATTCAACAATATTTTTTTAAAGATTTTTAATTGTATATTAATATAGAAAGTCAGTTTTATATGCAATAGAAAATTTAAGAATAATCTTCAAAATTTTAGAAGCTTTTTATGTGTAGTAATTTAACATATATTTTTAATATCTTATCTTTATAAATAATTATTATTGTTTATTAAAAAAGATCACCAAAATAAATCTATATAAAAATGTAAGATATATCTTGTTTTAAAAAGATATTTTAATTTTAAGTATATCAATTTAAAAACCTAATTATACGAAATAGTTCATTTAGAATATTTCTTTTATACTTAATTTTCTAAATTTATAAACATTTTTTATTTCTAATTAAAAAATAAAGACAACAAGATATCTTTTCAATACTTAAATTACCAATTCATTACTCTGATAAACATTTCTCTTAAAATTCACAAATTCCAACCATTTGATTTGCAACTATATGTCCCCACTTGTGATTCATCTTAATCACTTAAGATGGAAGGTGAAGATGAATAATATTAGTTGAGAAGCAAGTTTATTGTAAAACCAACCTTAATCATCAAGAGCTTTCAATGAAGCACTGTAAGAAAGAAGTAGTTGACATATATGTGTGTTTCCTTTTTGAGAATCCCTATGGAGAGAAAATATGCCTTTTTCATCTACAAAATTGACATACAAACATGAAAAAAACCCACCACAAAAGTCCATTGCACAATCAGATTTAGAGCAACAATCTGATTTAGAAAGAAATTTGGAACAATTTCCTAAAAAAGAAAATCAATTATGAAGAAACTAAAAAATTGGGATCTTTCTCACCAAGGACTATACACAAATAGGAAATCAATTTAACATAAAAAACAAAGAGAACAAATTGTAATGAACTCCCAAAATTAATATCACCTGCCTACATAATTAGTTTGATCTTCAGATTCAATTAGATTCAATATATAGATTATTTTGAAAACTCAGCTGTGAGAAAAAAATGTACAAATATTTGATAACATGCCAATACAATTTTCAATGATGAGATCAACATTATTGTTTTCCAATATTTTTAACATTAAGATTTAATCACATTTAATTTATGAAAAATATAGAAAATTGATAACAAGTGAGTGCAATGAGCTTATATTTATCCATCTATAATAGAAAAGAAGTCCAAAGGGACATTTTTCTTAGTTATTATATTGTTCATAGAATATCATTAATTTTATTTTAAAGCTACTTTCAACATTAATTCAATATGCTCATCATATCAACATTATATTACAATAATACCACATAAATGAAAAAAAAACATTTGATCCTTTGGGATAGTAATTACATTTCTCCTAAATGATAGGAATTAGAAAAGTGCAGCAGTATTACGATTCTCATCATAATGCTATCAGAATCCTTAGAATGACATAAGAAACAAACACTAAAATTATGATTTTTTAGCAGTATATTAGAAAGAAGTGTGGAACAATTTCTCAAAAAAAGAAATCAATTGTGAAGAAACTAAAACTTGGGATCTCTCACCAAGAATTATACACAAATAGACAATCAATTTAACATAAAAAAAGAAGAAGATCAAATTGCAGTCAACTCCCAAAATTAATATCACATGCCAATGATGCATAAACGGTCTACTGAATATATAAATTTGAAAAACATCATTTGTAAGGTAATGTGGTTGTTGGGATCTCCTGAACAATACCTACATCATTTATAATTAACAACTTTGGAAATTGATCTCTCTAATGGAAACACCTATTCATCTGTCAAACAAGTCAAGTGGAAATGTATCTATGAAAATTGAGAGATGTGGCTCTCTTCTATGGTCCTTTCTTTCATTTCATTCTCTAACTCCTCTATTCGATGAGCTGCAAAAAAATCCCTTGATAAACTCTTTGCAAGATTCATGTCCCTAATAACTCTTTTTCTCTTGTCCCATCTGCTTTATAGTTGTGCTTTTATCAAACTGCAAAATATAGGCGTACTTGCAACCTTCATACAATATTTCACCCAATGTATCAATTATATAGCATGTTTCATTTTCAACCTTTAGAACGAAAAAGTGGTCATTCCATGCTACAATATAAATTCTTGATCTATAAACTTCATTGATAGAAATCTGGAACAATTTCTAAAAAAGAAAATCAATTATGAAGAAACTAAAAATTGGGATCTTTCTCACCAACGAATATAGACAAATAGACAATCAATTTAACATAAAAAACAAAGATATCAAATTGCAATGAACTCCCAAAATTAATATCACCTGTCTACATAATTCGTTTGATCTTCAGATTCAATGAGATTCAATATATAGATTATTTTGAAAACTCGACTATGAGAGAAAAATGTACAAATATAATTTGATAACTGCAAGTACAATTTTCAATGATGAGATCAACATTATCGTTTTATGATATATATATATTTTTTAAAATAAGGGGTAAAAACTTTATTGAAAATCAAAAGAGAGCATTACAACCAAAACCAAGGGGGCTAGCCCCAGAAAACCAAAGAAGCCCCAAAGCAGGAGCACACATGAGATCAACTATCTCCCAATATCCTGCTATCCTCTTCAAGGACTCTATCCAAGTCTTGACGTAACTCAGGGGAGACCTGCCGCCAATCCTCAATCTTCCAGCCAGTATCATGCTCAGAAGCCCATTTAGCCAAACAGTCAACAACCCGATTCCACTCCCTCGGGATATGAACAAAAGAAACCGCCTCCATCCTGGAGCAAACCTGAAGAATACTTTGAACAACTGAAGCCAACTGCCAATCAATATCAGACATCTTTCTCTCATTCAACAGATTAATTAAGATTTGTGAATCAGCCTCACAAATAACCTTATGCCAACCCAAAGCAAGGGCATGCTCCACAGCATAAAGAATCACCAAGCCCTCCATGAGATTGACTGTCTTCTCCCCCTCATGAATAGAGAACATAAAAATCACAGAACCCCCTGAATCTCTGCCAACCCCACCAATCCCAGCAGGCCCAGGATTGCCTCTAGAAGATCCATCAGAATTGATCTTCAGGACTCCAGCTGGAGGAGGGAGCCATCTACCCAGCCTTTGCACTCTCTTAGCCCCATGTCTGCATCTCCTGGAACCCCCAAAAGAAGATTGTCTACCCTGAAGTCCCAATCTATTGACCAACTCAGCATCCTCTTTCCCCAAGGGGAGAAACACTTCACTCTTGGCCACAACTGACTCTTGTATCATACCTAATATACGCATCCATACCTGCTGAACCACCAAATTAACACCACAGAATATTCTATGATTCTGCTCCAACCAAGTCTGCCAAAGAAGAAAAGTAGGTCTTGTGTACCAAACATCCTGCAAAAAGGAGGCCGACGAGGGGGGTCTTCCCATACTATCCCAGAATTTGACCAAAGAGGAAGCATGGACACAAGGTTTCTTCCAAGCCTCCCACCACCAATGCCAAAGTTGCACAACAAAGGGACATCGGAAGAACAAGTGTGAGGAGTCCTCTTCCGTCTTCCCACAGAGAACACAAACTGAAGGCCCCTGGAAACCCCGTTTACGGATGTTATCCCAGGTGAAGCATCTATTCCACACTAAAGTCCAAACAAAACAATTACACTTAGGCCATGATAGCTTACTCCACACCCTCTTCCACCACTGAACCTCTGCCCTAGCCAACTTCTGATCTAGCAACACCTGATAGCCCCAAGCAACAAAATAACTCCCCTTGGGATTATGAGCCCAAGCAATAATATCCTCTTCCTGAAGAGAACTACAACGCCTGCTACGAAGAATCACGTGAAGCTCGGCCTTGCCTTCCTCCTCTCCCACAACTGGCCACTAGGTGGGATCCTTCCAACAGGCCTTCTCCAACTGCCCATAAAAAGAAAATGACTTGAAGTCACTCACCTGAGACCAACCAACCGCAAGAAAACTCTGGCTCAACGGTATCAGGTGAGGAAATTGAGAGATAAGCGGAGGGAAACCATCCCAAGAGTCAGACCAAAAAAGAGCTTTTGAGCACTGACGACAAATCCAAAATAAACCCTCCTTAATGAGCTTCGCACCCTTCTGAAGAGTACTCCAAATCACAGACCCTTTCCCCTCAAGAGGGTACCTAAGGAGATCATGTCGAGGGACACTAGGGAAATACTTATGAGATAATATCCTAGCCCACACTTGATCTTGCTCCACACACTAGCGCCAGAAAAGCTTAGCAGCCACAACCACTCCAAACAAAGAAGATTGTCGAAGTCCCAAACCACCATACTGCTTATGAGTACACACCTCTTCCCACTTGACCAAGCTCCACTTGGAGGACAAAAAGCATCCAGCCCATAAAAATTGTCTCTCAAGAGAGTCCAACTCCTTAAGAAACCCAACCGGAGCCACTTGAAGCATACACCTGTAAGTAGGGAGAGCTTGCACAATTGATTTGAGAAGTTGAACCCGCCCAGCAAAGGACAACCATCTATGAGTCCAGTGATTGACTTTCACCCGAAACTTATCAATGATATTCTGCCAAGAACCCTTGGGAAGACGACCAACAAAAATAGGGATGCCTAAATACATAAAAGGGAGAGCTCCTATTTGAAACCTCAAAATGTTAGCAATTCTTCTCTGGATGGGGGCAAGCGTATTGAAGAAGAAGATGGAAGACTTGTCCTCATTAATCAATTGCCCCGACGCCACCAAGTAAACATCCAACAACTGTCTCAAAAAAGTAGCTTCCTTGACAGTAGCCATCCCCATCAAGGCAGTATCATCAACAAACTACAAATGAGACTGTGGAGGCAGGTCTCCACCCCAATGCCAACCCTAAATGCTGCCTACCCCAACATTTCTTCTCAGCAAACGCCCAAGACCTTCAGCAAAAAGAAGAAATAGGTACGGGGATAAGGGATCCCCTTGGCGAAGACCCTGAGATGCCCCAAAAAGTTTAGAGTGATCTCCATTTATCAGTACCAAAAAGGATACTGACATAACACAGCTCAAAACCCATTGGATCCAATCAGCACAAAATCCAAAAGCACCAAGGATCTTCCGAAGGAAGGACCATCTAACCCTATCATAGGCCTTAGCCATATCCAATTTAATAAACATAGTCTTCTCTTGTGAACAAGCCATGGAGTGGATGGTCTCAGTAGCAATAACAACCCCGTCCAAAATTTGTCGACCAACAACAAACCCACTTTGTTCCTCCGAGATCAACACTTTAAGCCACTTCTTCAATCTCTCAGCCATTAACTTCGCAATAATCTTATAAGCCACATTGCAAAGGGAAATAGGCCTGAACTGGGTTAACCTATCCACACCTTCACACTTAGGAATGAGAGCAATGAAAGTGGAATTAAGAGCACGCAACATCTGCTTATTCCTCTGGGATTCTTGAACAACTGCAAGAAGGTCCAACTTTATGATTTCCCAGAACTCTTGGAAGAGCTCTATTGGGAAACCATCCGGGCCAGGGGCTTTTCCCCTCTTAATCTGAAACACAATCTCCTCCAGCTCCTCTAGAGAAATCTCCCTCATCAAATACTCATTTGCTTCCCTGGAGACCAATTGAGGGATACACGAAAGAACCTGTTCCTCCTCGACAGAACCCCCTTGAGAGTCCTCTTTGAAAAGAGCAGAGAAATACTGTGATGCCTCAGTCACGATGTCTTGGAACAAGACAACACGATCCCCTCTGTCATTCACTAACACAAAGATAGAGTTACCATGCCTCCTGGCCTTCACAGAATTAAAGAAAAAAGTAGTATTTTTGTCCCCTTCCTACAACCAGTCAATCTAATCCTTTTGCTTCCAATATATCTCCTCACGTAACTCACATTCCTCGACCACCTTCAAAGTTCTAGCCTCTTCTTTCAAAAGATCCTCCGTAACCCCATTTTCCCGAATCAATCTTGTAACATTATTTAACTCTTCTTGGGTAGTGGCCTTATCATGAAAAATATTGCCGAAACACCGACGATTCCACCTTTTAAGCTAATATTTGACAAATTGAAGAAGCTTAACAAAGGTATACATTGCAGTACCAAAAGCTGGTCTACCAACCCTCCACCACACACCCACCTGGTCAAAAAGAGTAGAGTCCCATAACCACATAAGCTAGAATTTGAAGGAAGGGGAACGAGGAGCACGAGCCGAGATGATGCTAAGCTTGATAGGCCAGTGATCCGAACCCCTCCAATCTAGAATTTCAGAGGAGGTTGACCATAAGTCACCAACCCAATAACAGGAAACCAAGAACCAATCGAGCCTCTCAGCGACACAGTCTTCACCAGTTCGCCTATTATTCCAAGTAAAATGACCATTACTGGGCTGGACATCAATAAGATTTAGATAAGAAATGCTATCCCTGAGAAGCAGAGCAAAAGGCTCCAATCGAACCATTCCCCCCCTTTTCTCAGACAACTCCACAATAGCGTTGAAATCCCCAACCAGAATCCAAGGGTGGAAAGGAGCCAGGCTACGAACATATCAAAGATGAGACCAAAGAATCTGCTTACCCTGATACTCAATAGGCGCATACACATTGGAGAGGAGAATACATTCTCCTGTCACATAGCAGGAGGCCACCAACGAAATAGCTGACCTAGAAGACATCCACCAGAGAGGGAAAATCCTCTGTGGATTCCATAAGCATGCCACCCCCCCGGACGCACCGTGAGCACCAACACACTAACACTCACCATACTTCCAAAACTTAGGTACCATATTCACCATACCCTCTACAGAAAGCTTAGTTTCCTGAAGAAAAATAACATCTGGAGATTGATTCCTAACCAAATCACGAACAACTTTTTGTCGGGGGCCACTGTTCAAGCCCCTTACATTCCAAGATATGACAATCATTTCTGAGAACACAAGAAGTGAGAATCCAGGGTCTTAACTACCCCTGACTCCACCAGAGTCTCCCCAGTTGATTTAATCTTTTCTAAATCCTTTTTCCTACCCAGCTTGGGATTCTTCTCACCAACCCCTTTCTTTGGATCCTTTTGCTGAATACCCAAGCGAGAAGAGGAGTTGGAGCTCTTCCCCACTTCCACACTAATCTTTATAGGCAAAGAAGAACCCTCTCCCCCAATCGTCAGAGTCCCATGCATAGGATCCTGTCCAGCCGAAACAGTCAACTGCTGATCCATGTCCATCTACCCAACACCCGAGTCCTGTACAACCTGAATAACCTTCGAAGGAGGCTCATTCTCTCCTGAACCCAAAGTGCCTTGATCCAAGTTCATCAAACCCGGATTCACTTCCTACTAGTTGAGATCATCCAACACCTCAAACCTGTTAAAAGAAACATCATCCTGCCTCTCCCCCAGAGTCCTCTTTTGCCCTCGATTTCTGTTGCGAGCTTTGATAGGAATAAATCCATCTTCTGCAATACCATCACCCAGAATAGGCTCCTTCCCCTTGATAGCCCCCGGTGGATTGCGAGGAGTATGGCCAGATTGGGACCCAACAAGCTTAGCCCGAGGACATCTGCGCTGCAAGTGTCCATACTCATGAAAAAATCGACATCGAAAAGGCAGAGTTTCATAGTCTATCTGTTGCACCCAAGTATATGATCCTGCACTCACCTCCACTGAATCTAGCAATGGCATGCTTAAATCAAGTTCAACGCAGATACGTGCAAAATTCATTACCTTGTTAAACTGTGTCTGTTGAGAAGACCCAACTGGTTTACCGAGCATTGAAGCCACCAAATGTAGAACATCCTCTCACCAGCATTCGACTGGAAACCATGGCAAACGAACCCACGCTGGAACCCTAGTTGGGAGCTCCTCAGTCGGATTGAAACCCGCATGCCACAGCTTCATAAACAAACCCACTTGATTATAGAAATAGGGACCCCCCTCAAAAACCCTATTCCTATCAGCCATGCAATCAAATGAAACCATAAAGTAATTATTAGCTAGGAGTCTGATCTCCATTTCTCCTTCCGGGAACCAAATCTGCTAAGCCCAAGATTCCAAAAATTGCAATGAGACCCTTAAACCCATAAACTTACAATAAAAGGAGTGTTTCGAATAATATTCAATATCATCTGCCAGCAACTCCATCGGGATAACCAGTTTCGGTCTCTCCTTACATCTTTCCAAACATCCATTAATTTTTGAAATTCTAGGTCCTCCAGACAATCTAGAACTATTCATCTCTTGACCCAGTGTAAACAAATTATTATCAAAAACCTTAGCACTCTACTCCAGGGGTTTTGATCCAAAAGCTAATCGGAAATCCATCTTGGGGCTAATCCCAGATGACTCCCCTTGTGACATGATTCAGAACAGTATCCAACTCGGGCATGCAAGCCCCCAAAATGAGAGATCTGAGGAGAACTCACACGCAGGGATTACCACAATACCCCTCCAGCTTCGCCCACAACCCTCCAAAACACACAAGATTTAGTTTCAAAAAGAACCCCTGTACCCCCAAGCCAGAAATCGCAAAACCACGGAGAATGGTAGCGCACCAAACCCCACACAGCACCCAACAACCTCCGCCCCACCTGAGCCAAGCAAACGGAGGGAACCCGACCAAGCGGCAGCACACCAAGTACCACCTGGACGCCGCCACACACAACAAATACAAGCCTGAAATGGCTAGCTCAAGCCCAACGCCCACCTTTGCGTGCCAAGGGAACCAACTACAGAAGGAAGAAGACAGCCATGCACCCCTCAGAACGTAGGAAAAGACCCCCCCACAGCGCACCGACAAGAACACACGAAGAGCGAGCTAGGGCACGGACGCCCTAGCTCAACCTGCACAACTTGGCATTGCCATCCTTCGTTTTATGATATTTTTAACATTAAGATTTAATCACATTTAATTTATAAAAACATATAGAAAATTGATAACAAGTGAGTGTAATGAGCTAATATTTATCCATCTATAATAGTAGAGAAGTCCAAAGGGACATTTTTCTTAGTTATTATATTGTTCATAGAATATCATTAATTTTATTTTAAAGTTGCTTTCAACATTAATTCAATCTTCTCATTATATCAACATTATATTACAACAATACCACATAAATGAAAAAAACAACATTTGATCCTTTGGGCTAGTAATTACATTTCTCCTAAATGATAGAAATTAGAAAAGTGCAAGAGTATTATGATTCTCATCATAATGCTATTAGAATCCTTAGAATGACATAAGAAACAAACACTAAAATTATGATTTTGTATTAGTATATTAGAAAGAAATGTGGAACAACTTCTCAAAAAAGGAAATCAATTGTGAAGAAACTAAAACTTGAGATCTCTCTCACCAAGAATTATGCACAAATGAACAATCAATTTAACATAAAAAAATAAAAAGATCAAATTGTAGTCAACTCCCAAAATTAATTTCACATGCCAATGATGCATAAACAGTCTACTGAATATATAAATTTGAAAAACATCATTTGTAAGGGTAATGTGGTTGTTGGGATTCCCCAAACAATACATCATTTGTGAATAACAACTTTGGAAATTGATATCTCTAATGGAAACACCTATTCATCTCTCAAACAAGTCAAATGGAAGTGTATCTGCAAAAAATTGAGAGATGCGGCTCTCTTCTATGGTCCTTTCTTTCATTTCATTCTCTAACTCCTCTATTCGATGAGCTACAAAAAATCCCTTGATAAACTCTTTGCAAGATTCATGTCCCTAATAACTCTTTTTCTCTTGCCCCATCTACTTTATAGTTGTGCTTTTATCAAACTGCAAAATATAGGCGTACTTGCAACCTTCATACAATCTTTCACCCAATGTATCAATTATATAGCATGCTTCATTTTCAACCTTTAGAACGAAAAAATTGGTCATTCTAGGCTACAATATAAATTCTTAGTCTATAAACTTCATTGATAATCTTCTCCTAGTTTTTGTCAAAATTATAATCTTCAGGATTATCCACATTTTCAATTTGAAAGACACAAAAATGGGTTTTGTCTTGTACTTCAGAAAGGTCAATAGTAAATTTAAGAATAATCTTCTAAATTTTAGAAGATTCTTTTTATGTGTAGTAATTTAACAAATTTTTTTAATATCTTATTTTTATAAATAATTATTATTGTGTAATACTAAAGTTAGATTTTTTTTTAATTTAACTTTTATTTTTTCTAATTTTCAAACATTAATTTATTTAAGATTTTTTTGAAAAGAACAATTTTTTTTATTCCTTTATAATTTTATTTTTATTTCAATATATATATATATATACATTTAAAGGTGCAACACACCCATATTATTAGGGGTAAATGCTTTTGACTAGAGCTATGAACTAGGTACAAGAAACCACATGATACTACCAAACCTGTCAGCGCAATGGCCCAACAAAGGCATACGACCTATGAGCACTTTGGCCTAGCGAGGGTTTGAGCCCTGGTGGCCATCACTAAAACCAAGCGACTTGACCACCGAACCACACCCTTATCAACATATTAAAAAACATTTTACAATGAATCAAAGAATATATTTTTAAAAATATTTTCAATTTTTTTTTAATATAGAAATTTATTTTTATATGCAATAGTAAATTTTAGAAACTCCTTTTTATGTGTAGTAATTCAACAAAAAAAATTTAAAAGATTTTTAATTGTATATTAATATAGAAAGTTAGTTTTATATGCAATAGTAAATTTAAGAATAATCTTCAAAATTTTAGAAGCTTCTTTTTATGTGTAGTAATTTAACATATTTTTTTAATATCTTTATCTTTATAAATAATTATTATTGTTTATTAAAAAAGATCACCTAAATAAATCTATCTAACAATGTAAGATATATCTTGTTTTAAAAAGATATTTTAATTTTAAGTATACCAATTTAGAAACTTAATTATATGAAATAGTACATTTAGAATATTTCTTTTATACTTAATTTTCTAAATTTTTATAAACTTTTTTTTATGTCTAATTAAAAAGATAAATACAACAAGATATATTTTCAATTCTTAAATTACTAATTCATTACCCTATAAACATTTATCTTAAAATTCACAAATTCCAACCATTTGATCTACAACTATATGTCCCCACCTATGATTCATCTTAATCACTTATCTATGGAAGGTGAAGATGAAATAATATCAGTTGAGAAGCACAAGTGTCAAAAAACTAAATCAAAGATGAAAAATATTAGTTGAGAAAGTTTATTGTAAGACCAACATTAATCATCAAGAGCTTTTAGTGAAGCACTGCAAGAAAGTAGTTGACATATATGTGTGTTTCCTTTCTAAGAATCCCTATGGAGAGCAATTATGCCTTTCTCATCTATAGAATTGACATACAAACATAAAAAACTCACCACAAAAGTTCATTGCACAATCAAATTTAGAGCAACAATATGATTTAGAAGGAAATTTGGAACAATTTCCAAAAAAGAAAATCAATTATGAAGAAACTAAAAATTGGGATCTTTCTCAAAAAGGAAATCAATTGTGAAGAAACTAAAACTTGGGATCTCTCTCACCAATAATTATACACAAATAGACAATCAATTTAACATAAAAAAATAGAAAGAAAAAATTACAATCAACTCCCAAAATTAATATCACATGCCAATGATGCATAAACAGTCTACAAAATATATAAATTTGAAAAACATCATTTGTAAGGGTAATGTGGTTGTTGGGATTTCATGAAAAATACATCAAATTTGTGAATAACTACTTTGGAAATTGATCTATCTAATGGAAACACCTATTCATCTCTCAAATGAGTCAAATGAAAGTGTATCTACAAAAATTGAGAGATGCGGCTCTCTTCTAGGGTCCTTTCTTTCATTTCATTCTCTAACTCTCGTATTTGATGAGCTGCAAAAAAATACCTTGATAAATTCTTTGCAACCCTAATAACTCTTTTTCTCTTGTCCCAAAAATCCCTTGATAAACTCTTTGCAAGATTCATGTCCCTAATTACTCTTTTTCTCTTGTCTCATTTGCTTTATAGTGTTGCTTTTATCAAACTGCAAAATATAGGCATACTTGCAACCTTCATACAATCTTTCACCCAATGTATCAATTATATAGCATGCTTCATTTTCAACCTTTAGAACAAAAAAGTGGTCATTCCAAGCTACAATATAAATTCTTGGTCTATAAACTTCATTGATAATCTTCTCCCAGTTTTTAACAAAATTATAATCTTCAAGATTATCCACATTTTCAACTTGAAAGACAAAAAAATGGGTTTTGTCTTGTACTTCAGAAAGGTCAATAGTATATTTAAGAATAATCTTCTAAATTTTAGAAACTTCTTTTTATGTGTAATAATTTAATAGATTTTTTTAATAGCTTATTTTTAAAAATAATTATTATTGTGTAATACTAAATTTAGAAAAAAAATTAATTTAATTTTTATTTTTTCTAATTTTCAATACATTAATTTAATTAAGATTTTTTTGAAAAGAACAATTTTTCTAATTACTTTATAATTTTAGTTTTATTTTAATATTAAAAAATACTTTACAATGAATCAAAGAATATATTTTTTTAAAAGATTTTCAATTTTTTTTAATACAAAAAATTATTTTATATGCAATAGTAAATTTTAGAAAAATCTTCTAAATTTTAGAAACTCCTTTTTATGTGTAGTAATTCAACAATATTTTTTTTAAAGATTTTTAAAATTGTATATGAATATAGAAAGTTAGTTTTATATGCAATAATAAATTTAAGAATAATCTTAAATTGAGGGTAAGCAATCTCAATTGTTGACACGGTAGAGAGCGACCCCGTGAGGTTGAACCTTGGTTGTTGGCACTAAAGGCAATAACACAGTATATAAGGATTACCTTGAGATTTGTAAGAGAGATTAATAACACGGTGATAGCTTTAATCCCAAAAAAGAAGGATTACTAGACCTTTGCTGATTTTCACCCAATTACATTATGCAACACAATATATAAAGTTTTAGTGAAAGCATTGGCAAACAGGTTGAAAAAGACCTTGGGCTTGGTTATCTCAGATGAACAAAATGGGTTTACACCAGGCAGAGAAATTTTTGACAACATTATCACCTCAGTTGAAACAATCCATTCTATCACAACAGAGAGAATGAAAAGCATGATAATCAAGCTCGACATCAGCAAGGCTTATGACAGAGTTCGTTGGGATTTTCTAAAGGATGTTATGTCCAGGTTTGGTTATTCTACTCACTAGCTTGAATTGATGGATTTTTACATTTCTACCTCGCGACACTCTCTATTGGTAAATGGTTCAATGTGTGGTTTTTTCAATGCTTCCAATGGGCTTCGACAAGGGGACCCCTTATCCCCATTCCTTCTTGTAATTATGGCAGAGGCCATGAGCAAACATTTTAAGAAATTAAGAGAATGCGGGCTCTGGAAAGGTATCAAGGTAGCCGAAGATCTAGAACCCATAACTCACTCTCAACTTGCTGACGATACGATGTTATTCAGAGAAGCAACTGTTAAAGAAGCTAAAGTGATAAACAATGCATTACATGCATATTCGGAAGTTTCTGGGTAGCTTTTGAACAAAGAAAAATCAGAGATAATCTTTCTCAATACAAAAGTCTCTACTCGAAGGAAGATTGTAGGAATTCTTGGCTTTAATATTGGCACCCTTCCATCCAAACATCTGGGGGTTCCACTCTTTCAAGGTGCGAGTAGATCCAATCACTGGTCTGAAATCACAGAGAAATGTAGAGCTAAAGCTGATGCGTGGAAATGCAAATGGCTCTCTCTTGCGGGTTGTATCCTTATGATTAAATCGGTACTTGTTGTTGTTCCAATTTATGTGATGTCCTACTTTGCTCTGACACACAAAGTCATTGGAGATTTAGAAAGTTTTATGAAGAGGTTTCTTTGGGAAGGGGCCAAGGAAGTTAAATGAATTCCACTTGTCAGTTGGAACACTACTTGCCTGTGTAAGGAGGAAGGTGGCACCAGTCTCAGGAAGTTAGATCTCCAAAATTGCGCACTTGGAGAAAAATTGTGTTGGAAGCTTTACAAATTCCCTGAGAAGCAATGGTGTAAAGTGATAAGGAAAAAATACTTGGATAGTGTTGAGCCCGAACGCATTTTCACGATGGAAAACTCCTTAGGTGGTTCGTTATTTGGAAATTCTTATGGGGCTGCAGGGACATCATAACAAATCATATCTCTTAGAAGTTGGGGAATGGGCTGAAGGTAGATTTCTGGAGAGATTCATGAAACAGGTACCCGGCTCTATCTGAATCTTTTGGCGATAGGACCTGATTGGGCAATGTCATTGGTAATAAAGGTACTCAGGTTGTCAATTATGCCTATAGAACCAAAGCAGGGTGGCATTCAATGGCTGAATGTATATATCAGGAAGACTTTGGTATCTCAGAGGAAGATAAAATTCTCCTAATGGATATGCTCTCGCCCTGACATATTTGGCTTTCGATGGAAGAGGATGTGGTAATTTGGACTGGCGCAAAATCTGGCTAGTATTCAATTCGGCTAGGTTATCAAATTCAAACTACTTGTCATATTTCTCCTTCCTGGCCAACCAGACTGTGTTGGGACTTGAGACTTCTTCCTAAGGCTAGGGATTTTTTATGGATTGCTTTACATAAATGAATCCTAACTAGGGTTCGTCTGGCTTCGATCAGTTTCTATGGGCCTAGCCGATGCCTGTTGTGTTACAACACCTCTGAGTCTATCAACCACCTGCTCTTAAATTGTGTTTTTTTCGCTCGTTGCTGGGATTGGCTCTTGACTTCTTTGGGTTGGTCCTCAGATCTTGTGGACTTTCTCTATAGCTAGCCTATGGGAAACTCTAAGTTGGTTTGGGAAAAGATGTGAATTGTTGTGCCATCTTGGTGGTTTGGCACCTCTGGAAAGAATGGAACTGCAGGATCTTCAGTGACTCCAGCCTCCCTATGGAAACTGTGATGAGAAGAATTAAAGATGGGATCTGTGAGTTGGTGAACTTGTCCATATGTAGGCCCAAAGATGTTCGGTTCACTTGTTGGGAAAATTAGTTACAGAAAACATGGATCAATCTCAAACCGCCAAATATTGGATTGAATGAGAAGAGGAAGCTTCATTCAGATGCTCGTTGGGTACCACCAAGGGAGGATTGCTTCAAACTCAACTTTGATGGTGCATCAAAAGGTAATCCTGGTGAAGCTGGAATTGGATGCATAATTCAAGACTGGCATGGCAGATGTATTTGGGCGCTTGCCAACAAAATTGGATTTGCCTTCAACAAGGCGGAGTTTGCTTCCCTTGCTCACGATCTTGAATTGAGCATAGAAAAAGGCTATAGGGTGTTAGAGATAGAGGGAGATTCTTTAATTTGTATTAATGTAGTGTCTAAGAACATTACTCAATGTTGGAAGTTGGAAGGTGTTCTTATCCACATCAGGGAGTTGTTGGGAAAATTGGAAGTTTATACCATTGAGCACATATACTGTGAAGCCAATGTAGCTGCAAATTTCTTAGCTAATCTAGGAGTGTCATTGGGGAGGGATCCTTCTGAGGTGGTCTTCGACTCTGACTCTATTCCAAAGGACTTGCTTGCATGTATTCATTCAGACAAGCACAAATAACTGATGTAAATCTAAGTCTTGGCTTGTTTGGTTTTAGCTTTCTCTTTGGTCATATGGCTAATGTTTTCATTCTTCGGGAGCTACCCCCTTTTTTTTTTGGTAGCACTTACCTATAAAAAAAAATTAATTTTTTTTTTAAGAATAATCTTCAAAATTTTAGAAGCTTCTTTTTATGTGTAGTAATTTAACATATATTTTTTTATATCTTATCTTTATAAATAATTATTATTGTTTATTAAAAAAGATCACTTAAATAAATCTATATAAAAACGTAAGATATATCTTATTTTAAAAATATATTTTAATTTTAAGTATATCAATTTAGAAACTTAATTATTTGAAATAGTACATTTAAAATATTTCTTTTATACTTAATTTTCTAAATTTTATAAACTTTTTTTTATGTCTAATTAAAAAGATAAAGACAACAAGATATCTTTTCAATTCTTAAATTACTAATTCATTACTCTATAAACATTTCTCTTAAAATTCACAAATTCCATCCATTTGATCTACAACTATATGTCCCCACTCCCCACATGTGATTCATCTTAATCACTTAAGATGGAAGGTGAAGATGAATAATATCAGTTGAGAAGCATAAGTGTCGAAAAACTAAATAAAAGATAAAAATATTAGTTGAGAAATTTTATTGTAAGACCAACATTTATCATAAAGAGCTTTTAGTGAAGCACTGCAAGAAAGAAGCAGTTGACATATATGTGTGTTTCCCGTTTGAGAATCCCTATGGAGAGCAATTATGCCTTTCTCATCTACAAAATTGACATACAAAACATAAAAAAACCCACCACGAATGTCCACTGCACAATCAAATTTAGAAAGAAATCTAGAACAATTTCCCAAAAAAGAAAATCAATTATGAAGAAACTAAAAATTGGGATCTTTCTCAAAAAAAGAAATCAGTTGTGAAGAAACTAAAACTTGGGATCTCTCTCACCAAGAATTATACACAAATAGAAAATCAATTTAATATAAAAAAAATAAAAAGATCAAATTGCAGTCAACTCCCAACCAAAATTAATATCACATGCCAATGATGCATAAAAAATCTACTGAATATATAAATTTGAAAAACATCATTTGTAAGGGTAATGTGGTTGTTGGGATTCCCTGAACAATACATCATTTGTGAATAACAACTTTGGAAATTGATCTCTCTAATGGAAACACATATTCATCTCTCAAGCAAGTTAAATGGAAGTGTATCTGTGAAAATTGAGAGATGCGGCTCTTTTCTATGGTCCTTTCTTTCATTTCATTCTCTAACTCTTGTATTTTATGAGCTGCAAAAAATCCCTTGATAAACTCTTTGCAAGATTCATGTCCCTAATAACTATTTTTCTCTTGTCCCATTTGCTTTACAGTTGTGCTTTTATCAAACTGCAAAATATAGGTGTACTTGCAACCTTCATACAATCTTTCACCCAATGTATCAATTATATAGCATGATTCATTTTCAACCTTTAGAACAAAAAAGTGGTCATTCCAAGCTACAATATAAATTCTTGGTCTATAAACTTCATTGATAATCTTCTCCCATTTTTTGTCAAAATTATAATCTTTAGGATTATCCACGTTTTCAAATTGAATGGCACAAAAATGGGTTTTTTCTTGTAGTTCAAAAAGGTTACATACCTTTGAGTTTTCCACAACATCCACATCGAAGTGACCATTTGGAAATTGCGTTCTTAAATATCCCTTATCAAAAAGTATCTTCCACTTTAAGGATCCTATTTTTAACAATTTCTCAAAGATAGTTTTACATGGCACTTTTTTTTCTTGGTTCATGACAACCATTGAGAAATAATAGATGAGATCACAGAACAAGTAGCATGCCCTCCAAAATTTTGACTTGTTTGATCAAAAGAAGCATAGAAGACTTGGGTAGAAACGCCCTCTAGAATTTTGACTTGTTTGATCGAAAGAAGCATAGAAGACTTGGGTAGAAACGCCCTCTAGAATTTTGACTTGTTTGATCGAAAGAAGCATAGAAGACTTGGGTAGATAGCTCCATCCGTCTATCTCTACTTATGAGATTTATCTCTTCCCACTTGGCATGTTTTTTTTTTCATCATGGGAAGTTTATAATTAGGGTCCTCCTCTTCCTCATCCTTGACCTATGATCTCTTCCTCTTGGGAGGCTCCAACCTTTTGGAAATCCCTTGAATCTCCTCAATGTTATCTGACTCCTTAATCATCTTACCAAATTTCATTTGAGTCTTCCCATGAATCTTATCTCTGACTCTTGAATCGGCTTGTCCAAATCCTCAACCCTCTTTTGTAGCTCACCCACCATTTTAATAAATTCCTTCTTCATATCTTTCACCATATTAAACGCCTCCTCCATCTTGAAACACTTTTTCTTCAACCTCTGCAACTCATCCTCCATCTTGGCATACTTGTTCTTCCATTCATCCTCCATCTTGGCAATACTTGTTCTTCCATTTCTTCAACTCCTCCATCTTCTCAATTTTATCCTAGAAACAAAAATAAAATCTACCACCTCTCATTTGCAAGGACATGAAACATATATAGAATATGTTGCCTTCCTCCATTGATTATCAACTTCCTAAATTCAACTATCAGAAACACTCATTCACCTACTAAATTTGTGAGGTGTGGCACTGATTGATGGACTGACATTCAAATTCAGAAACACACAACCCAAATAGTATTTTTATTTTATAAAAATATTCATAAGGACATGAAACATATATAGATTTTGTTTCCTTTCTCCATTGATTATCAACTTCCTAAATTCAACTGTCAGAAACACTCATTCACCTACTAAATTTGTGAGGTGTGGCACTGATTGATGGACTGACATTCAAATTCAGAAACACACAACCCAAATAGTATTTTTATTTATAAAAATCTTCATAACTCTAGTTTTTCGAGATGGTCTAAATTAGAATAATATAAAACACATGATTTATATGTTAGTCATTATTTCATTTTTATGCCTCTAGCACTAAATGTCATATGTAATAAGCAACCTAACTAGAAGAATGTAAGAGAAGATAAATAAAGTATTTTTACCATTCAAGTATTTTGTTTCTATTTACTAAAGATTAAGAATTTTAGAAAGTTTATCAATGAATATTACAAAGTTTAGAATTATATTTTAATAAATGTTTCTAATTGCTAAAGATTACTGAAAGAATGTAAGAGAAGATATTTCTAACTTATCTATCTTAATATATTAATCTATATATTATATGTTGAGAGATATCATAACTCTCTTGATAATTCATTTTTTTTAATAAATATTTCTAATATTTCTAATATGTCTCTTGCTTTTTTATTTTTTTTAAAATATAAATATTATTAACCAAATTCTTAATTGGAGAGAACTATCTAAATTTGATTTATTCAACTAAAGTAGAAATTGAATAATTTTGATAAAGTAGAAATTGAATAATTTTGATAATGTATTGGATAAGGATAAGAATGTGATGATGAAAATTTTTAAATAATTATTTCTAATATATCTAGTACTTTTTTATTTTTTAAATAGATAACTGTTATTAACTTTATTTTCTTTTTTGTTTAATTTTATTTTTGATAAGAATAAGAATGCGGTGATGGATTTTTAGCCTCCTATAACCCCTCTTGACGTAATAACTATTCAAGTATTTTGTTTCTATTTGCTAAAGATAAGGAATTTTAGAAAGTTTATATCAATGAATATTAGAAAGTTTAGAATTATATTTTAATAAATGTTCTAATTGTTAAAGATTACTACAAGAAAGTATGAGAAATAAATAAAGTATTTTTACCATTCAATATTTTGTTTCTATTTGCTAAAGATTGAGAATTTTAGAAAGTTTATCAAATTTGTTGAATATAAAATTAATATTAGAAAGTTTAAAATTTTATTTTAATAAATGCTTCTAATTGTTAAAGATTATTCGAAGAATGTAACAAAAGATAAATAAATTATTTTTACCATTAAAAAATTTGGGGAACTTGATTTGAAAGCAATAATAAACCTTATTTTCTTCAATGATTTTTTTAGTTCACTTTAAAAGGAAACTTAAAAAATAAGTTGTAATATGTTATTTATATTTTTTATTTTATAAACTATAAATTTTAAAATTAAAATGAAACACATATATATTTAATAATTTTTTTATTATAATTATATTAGAAAGTTTTTTTAATAGAACACATTTTAAATTATTATTCTTGCAATTGAACTATAGACCAATATGTAACTAGTGATTAATATTTTTATTTTGAGCCAATAAAAATTGATATTTTTTTTTTCATACATTATATTTTAATTTTTCTTAAGTAAAATACCATTTGTAACTTTTTAATGTTTGAAATTTTTTTTCTTGAATATCAATGGTTAAAAAAACTTAGGCAATGAGGATGAATTATGGAAATTGAGCATCACATTTTTTATTTACAATTTTATTGGCCACTTCTCTTTTTCCATATACCAAGGTGCAATGATTATGGGAAAGTTAAAGTTAAAAAGAATTAAAAATAGTGATAAAAAATTATACTAATAGAATCAAAATATCCCATAAAAATGTGCACAATTTTCATGTGAGAAATGCTAAAAACATTCCTCAAATATAGAAATAATAAATTGGATGGTGTATGCACTCCAAATTCAAACTATAATAATATAGTATAGTATTAATAATATTAATATAATATAATATAATATAATATAATAATATAGTATAGTATAGTATAATATTAATACAATATAATACAATAATATAATATAATTTTAATATACTATAATATTAATATAGTATATTAATAATAATACAATAAGAATATAATGATGATATAATATATTATATAATACAAAAATAATTAATTTATCATTAATTAAACATATAATTATTTAATATAATTATAAAAAATACTATAATAATAATTAATATAATATTATTGAGCAATATTTTAAATATAGAATTATATAATAATTTTACATATTAGTAAATACAATATAAAAATAAAATTATACTAATATAGTTTTTTAAATATTGTTCTTATTTTTATATTATATTCATATAATAATAAATAAAAAATTCTAAAATTAACAAACAAAATAAAATGTGTCATACTTTATTCTAATAAAAAAACAATAATAATAAAAATAAGGTTAAAATTTTATCCCATTTCAATAGATTATTTTATAAAAAATATTTACACACTTTTTGAAGAGATTTATTTACTTGTTTTTTTATGCCATTAAACTTCACCAATTTTTGTATTTGAATTTTTAGGCTAAAAAACCAATAAATTATTTTGCAATAACTTTAAAATTCCTATTTGGAAACCTTGTCTTGTCAGGTTTTCATTGTTCAAAAGTTGCAAGTTAATATTTTTATATACATTGTAGGTTATATATATTAATTAAATAAATTTGTTGCACTTTAATACCTTCGAGATAATATTTCTTTAGATTTATTTTAAGGTTAAAAAAATGCAAAATCTAAAATATAACTTATAAATATTTTTATATTTTTTATATTTTACTATTGATATATTTTTTTTTTTTATTAGAGGTAAATAATGGGTTTTGAAGGGGCCCAAAACCCTTTACAAAGAAAACAACTAAACTAAAGATAAAAGAAAAATATCACCAAACAACCCAACAGTAGCATCCCATCAACAAAAAAGTAGCCAAAAAGGAGAAGCACCTAGCAACACTACATACTTTTTAGAATGTTTGTTGCCTCTACGTCGCAGTCAATAGCTTTTTGTGCATCATCAAAAACATCAGAACTTTCCTTCTTAGAAGCTCCTCCTTGAGCTTTAGTTTTGTTCCTTGTACATGCTCCAGGACCACCTATATTAACCTCAAAAATCAAAACAATACCTTTTTCACCATTCTTCCTAGCAGCAACAGCTTCACCCATTTGCTTACCAGCAGCAGCACCCCCATCATCATGGGTAGTATCTTTCTTTTTCTTAGCACTAACCAGAGGAGAGGCAACAACAATAGACTCAAAATTCTCAGCCATTTTATGACCCTCCCCATCTCTCAACACGTAGTCCCAAATTTTCCCCATTTGTTCCTCAAGACTAAGGATTCTTTCTTCCATGTTTTGCTTCATTTTGAGGGTTTCCTTCACCATCATGTTTGCCATAGTGTTTAAGGATTCAAAAATATCATCAATTTGATTTTGAACAGAGGACCCCTCAGTCTTGTTAACCATACCCCTAACTCTAACATTCATTTTATTGAGCTCATGGAAAAACCACTTAAAAAGCTTAAACAAAACAAGAGACCCCTCACGCGCAGTGCCAAGCACATCAGAAAAATAATTTCTATCAATATTAAAAACCCCTTTACCTAGGGAATCCTGCTCCTTAGAAGAGCTATTCCTATCCTTTTCAACAAGGGGTTCCTTACCTTTTTCCACAATGACCAAAGTTTTAAGCTTGCAGATGGAGCTCGCAATTCCCTCAGCCACCACTTTTCTTTTCATAACCCTCTCCAAGTCCTCACCTTGGGGATCTGAAACACTAGCAGTAACCCCATAGTTGTCTTTCATTTGCATAGCCGATTGAACACTCGAGGAATCATCAGCAAAGAGGTCGCCTGCAATTGTGAGAGGGCGACCTTGCTCCAGAATCTGACTTGTGGACCGCAACACCCTTTTCTTCACACTGGCTTCCCCAATGTCCATCTTGGTGGCCGGAGGCAGAGAGGAAGCCTCTCCATACAATTCATTCCTAATCTTCGGACCCCTACTCGGCACCACAACAACAGGTTCATCACTACAAGTTAAATAAGAACCACTGTCACAATCTTCCCCTTTTTTCTTCTTTGTCAAGGGATGGTTATGTGGACCCCCTTCCAAAGAGGCAAGAGAATTTGGCACAAACTCCACATCATCCTTCGACTCATCCTCTTTACCCAAAATCAACTTCCTTCTCTTGGCCCTTTTACTAATAGGTTCATCATCGGAAGCTATATCATACCCTTCCGCAGGTTTTTTACCCTTTGGGGTAGCTAGAGGTTTGGGAACCTCAAAAGATTTCACATAATCAGAAATTAGGATAATTAACCCAACATGTAAAACAAGATTTTTTGGGTTCTTCTTGTGATCCTTAATCCCCGCATCAAGAGACATAAGAAGATAAAATGGGAAAGATACCCTCTTCTTGTGATGAAAGAGATTTAATAGAATGAAATGGTAGTTACTCATCACCAAGAAATGACCTTCTAGGGTAATGTAGCACATCAATTCCTCTGCAACATCCCCCCATAGAGCCTTAAGGGAGCTACATTGATAGCCACCACTCTTAGCAGTCTTTAAGTCCTTCGCTTCATCATCTTTGAAGAACATTTTCATTGCAGTCTGTGCCTCCTTTTTATCCTTGAAAACCTTCATACTGTCCATAGGTAGACCCATAATTCCAACGATGAATTCCTCATTCACCTCAAACTCAGTCCCATAAATTTTAAGTACATCATTCCAACCCTTAAGAAAGAGCTCCATCACCTAAGGGTTGTTTCCATGAAGTCTTTCCAAATAGGGGGTTAATCTTCCCTTAACCAACACCTTCCATACCTCCTTCTCCTTTGTAGCATCACAAGATTTGGGTTCAACCCGATTTCTATCACCCCCCATATTGTTGCAATTCACACCAGAAACTAGCTTATAGACACTAAGCCCAACTCCAAGAATACTCTGGAACATAATGCCAAAACTGCCCAAAATTCGTGTGAGGCCAGAGTTGGGACAAGGGAATATAACAATTCTTTGTTTACGACACCCTGCACCCATATGAAACTCTTGATTCAAATCTTGCATCCCATTCTTATTCATAACATTCTACCAAGTGATGAGAAGCTTGCACGTCGCCCACCATAATAGGACTTTAAGCCAAATGAATTCAACACTTATTATTTATTATGGTGATAGCCTCTATAGGAAGAGGGTCGTTATGACCCCACTCCCTAGAATTTCTAATACCAATGTTTGCAAAGATATCCATAAGCCCATTTCCTTCTCAAAGGATATGTGATATATAAACCTCATCAAACGACTTTAACATATCTAAAGACTCCTTGATTAGGGACTCAATAGTCCAAGAGGGAGGAGAATTATTTTTCAAATTGTTATAATATTCAAAGAATCCCCCTCAAGCTAGACTTTTTAAAACGTTTGGTTTTAGCCAATTTGAGACCATATATTATTTGTTAAAGAATGGTTTTCATATATTTAATTTTTTTTCTAATGTTATTTATTTTAAAATATATTTTTCTAAAACAAGGTTTTATCATTAGAATTTATATACATATATTTATTATATATTTATATATATGTTTATGTGTATATATGAATATGTATATGCAGATATATGTATATGCATATTTATATATATAAATAATTATATTAATGTTGAATGAATTTACACATGATAATCTAATAAACTAAATTAACTTAGTATTTTTACATGAAAAGTTAAATTTATTCAAAAACACCTAAATATGATTATTCACCCAATGTAGAATAAATAGTAACAAAATAAAAAATTATGAAGTTGTTTGGTATTTTTTCTTTGCAATTTACACACATGCCTTGCACATAATAGAAAATTGATAAATGAAAGTATATTTGTTTCTTTTTTAATTTACATTTTTTAAAAATCCTATTCTATCATTGTGTTTTTGAATATTTTCAAAATAAAAAATATACATTATGTGACATTCTTTTATGAACAAAGGTGATTCCAAAATGGTCTTTGTGTATAGCCCTTGGACTTGCAATAGTTGAATTAAACAAAAAGATAATTTTACAATGGCCAGTGGGAGCTCACCTCCCAACCATTGGGTTGAATATAACCCATCCTAAGCTAGGAGGCCCTTGAGTAACATAGGTTTACTCTCACTAACATATTAAAATAACATAGATAACTATTTTGATTATACCAATAGTTTACACACTCCCAAATACCAAGAAGATACACAATATTTGAATCATAGACAAGATCCAAAAGAAAAGGGAAAGATGAGAAGCTAACCTCTCTCTCACTCTACCATAACAACCCTTTTACATAATTTAGAAACACATTAAAATGGAAAGAAGCATTCTACACATTATCACACAAGTCTAATAATATTTACCACACTCACACTAAAACATAATTACAACATTTGACAAAGATGCCTACCTCTATTAAGCCCTTGGATCATAAGACAAAAATTGATGAAGACAAAGGCTATCTCCCTTCCGAGCTCCTCTCCTCAATATCCCATCCTCTCAATCTTTTATTAATCCTTCTTCCTCCTCCAAAGTTCTCTTCCCTCTCCAACTTACAAACAAAGATGAAAATAAGGAGGCAAAATGCTCCTCTTTCATTCTCTTGAGTTGAATAAATAGAAAGACCCCATCATAAATTTCTAGCAACTAAATTGAGGGTGCTTACACTCAAAAAACATCCTCTTAACTACCTTCAATTTTTTGCACTTATATAAAATGGTGAATTTGAAGGTTTTTGGAGAAGGGTTGAAATTTTGTAAAGGGTAAAATCATAAAAAACACTGCGAAGATTCAATTAATACTATAATGACTTTCCCATCTATCAAATCTTGATCCATGGAGTTTATAGAAGGGATTTAAATGTAACTTCCAATGATCTTTAGGAGAATTAGTGGTTCCATGTTGCATTTATTGATCGATAGATGACCTTTTTGTTAGCTACTTATCTCTAGACCTACAATGTGTTAGAACACAAATATACTGAGAGGGGGGTGAATCACTATATTCGTCAAACTTGAACATGTGCATTCCAATATACACTCAATGAGCCCAAACAAGTGAGAAACACACAAGGTCTAGTGTAGTTCGATATACACTAGGTGTGAACCCACAAAATAAGTGGTGATGGGAAAGTCATTCCAGATCTATAGGCTCTCATATGTCAACCATATCAAAAGTTATACTCCTTGATAACTTTGATAAGGTACCACATACAATAATTGCAAGGCTAGAAAGTTACGTTATGCTAGACACTCATGAAACAAAGGCACCACCAAGCAAGTTGTGTTATGCTTAGTGGCCAAAAGTTTTTGTTTAATATAGTCAAAGGGATTTTCCTTAGTTCATGAAAGGTCTCACTTTAGGGAACATCATGCTCAATATAACCATCAAGAGAGGACTAGTTGAGAGATAAAATATTTGCACCTTAGGGAATGCAAGCCATAGCATTACCACTAAGAGGAATGCCATATGCCAAGAAAGGCCATGCTCTTGAAGGACATAAATCCCAATGTAACCAAAAAGGTAGACACATCATGTGAAGTAAAAAGACCAAAATTTAAACAAAGTTCACAACATCAAGCAAGCAACAAGTGGGAGGCATAATGGCCCCCACTTTAAAGAAATTTCTAAACACCATACTGTGAGTAGTTACATTAAAGTGGAATACAATAAAATCCAATAGATGGAAGAGCCATGAGAGCTTATTTGGAAATACCTATGCCAAACATATGTTTCCAAATAAAGCTATGTCATGAAAAGGAGGTTGCTTCCCATATGTAATCCTAAGATAACACATAAGGGATCCATGGATTTTGGGTTAGCGTGTGTCTTTTCTACAGTGATATAATCGAGTTCAAAATCATCACCATTCCTCAAATATCTCATTGAACAATGAGCACAAAGGAAGAATGGCACATAGAGAGAAAAGACAAACAATCCTTTTGGGTCAACATGGAAGAGACCTAAATGTCTTGATGCTTTGCATCATCCCCAGAAGGAAACACAAGACAAATGAAAAAGATAATGGTTGCAACAGATAGAAGAATGAAGATACAAATAGAAGAATGTCACAATAGATTCACATCCTTTGTATCCTTGTGCCAACTGAGTGAAAATGGTTATTCAAAGTGGGCTCACAAACATAAAGACATTCCAAGCAACATAGTATGAGGGATCACATTATGCACATGCAATCACATAAAGAACATGAATAGACATATTTTTATCCCTAGATTAATGAAGGCTACCTCTTAGGGGGAGCAATTAGAAGAATTCTAAGGTTTGTACAAACAGGGAAGCTTGTATGTTTCTACAAGTTCAATTGAATACCATTAGCCCTTTGCCCTTGATGTCAAAGGGAGAGAGATAGAGTAAGGGGGATACATTGCATATCAAATTGGTGTTTCCATCAATGCCAAAGGGGGGTATTTTTGCAAGTAAGTTGAAGGTGTTGTCATTGATGCCAAGAGAAAGGAGATTGAACTAATGATATTGTCTTGGTTGTCACCAGAGTGGCAATGTGTGGATGGTTGCATATGCTACAATCAAGGGGTTCGTTAAAAATGACTATGTATGATGTTGGATGTCATGAGCTTTCATGATAGTTTTTCTATATTTCCTATTGCTGATGTATAAGTAAATGATGTTGTGAATGTTGTATTCATTGTCTATTGATGTAAAATGTATAAAATAATTTCTTATAGTTAGTGGCTCAAGAAGTTGCATTGAAAATCTCTA